>PVJX010002230.1:0-134939 GCA_004027295.1 Dolichotis patagonum | reverse complement strand
GGATGGATGAGTGGGTGGATGGGTGGATGGGTGGATGGATGGATGGGTGGATGGATGGATGGGTGGATGGGTGGGTGGGTGAGAGGATGGATGAGTGAGCAGATGGATGAGTTCAGTGGTACAAACAAGCCAAACCAGAAGCCCAGAAGTGAGAAAGGAAGAAGAGGCAGGACAAGGGTGCTCCCTAACTAGAGACCTCTTCCCTTGGTGAGCTTCCCACGGCACAGCAGGGACCTCAGAGAGCCCTCCGGGGCTTCGGCAGCCCCCACTTCGAGCCTGAGGGCTATAGGTGCCACAGGGGGCGGGTCAGGCAAATTACAGCTTCTGCTTTGTGTTTAGTTTCCTGGGGGATGCAGTCGGATCGGGTGGCAGGCTGAGGGGTGCACCCCCTTCGCCCTGCATGGTGTGGCTGGCCTCGGCCTGTGTGGCGCCACGTGCCGGTGCTGGGATGACGCTGACTGGCTCTCCGTGCGGGCAGTAGTATCATTGGATTACGGCCCCTCTGCAAAGGTCACAGGCCTGACGGGTCCTCTGTCTTCTTCAATTAGTGGAGGACGATCGATGTCCCCTCCTGGGCAGCAGTGACTGTCCACGTCAGGTAGCCTGGCTGAGCGTGGTGGCTCTGGCTGGGCTGACTCCTCAGTGACCTGGGAGTGGGGTGAGGGTGGCTGGGGTGCACATTGTCCCTCCCTGGGCCCCAGATGTGACTCCGAGGGTGCAGTCTCTCTGCTGCTCCACTCCCCACTGGACTGTCCCACCCGGGAGCAGGCTTGGCTGGGTCACGTGGCAGCTCCACGTGACGCTGTGCCAGGCGCAGGCCTCCTGCCCTGCCCCTGCCCTGAGTAGGGGACGGGTCCCTTGTAAAGGGGATTTAACATTTTAAATAAAACCCTGCCACAATGTCCACCCATGTCCGGACAAACCTGATAACAGAACATTCCTTTCTTTGTGTAAGCTTTGCTAACAGGTGGCCTTACGATGTCCCTTTGTGGAACCTCTGTCTTTACTGCTTTTGTAAAACTAGCACTATGGCCTTGTACTAATTTAAAATGTGACAGCACATTTCTCTGTAACCTGTGCCTTGTATAACCCATAGCCTTGTATGCAACCTGAAATGTTTGAACTCCCTTAGCAACCGTGAGGTCACCCAACCCTCCAACCCCCGGTGCTGAATTTGCCTTTGTACCTCCTCACTCATTTCCCTTTAAAAGCCCTAAGCCCTGCCAGCGGCTCTGGTTCTTTTGGAGAAGACTAGTCAGAAACCCACCGGTGTGAGAAACCACCTCCTTAACCTTCTCAGGCTGTTTGCCCGTGTTTGGCCTGTTTTCCGTAACTCCAGCTTTTCCATCTTCCCGGTGTCCCCAGCTCTGCCCTGAGCAGCACCCGCCTCTGCCCTGTCCACTGGGTCCCAGCTGGGGCAGGACCAAACCCGGGATTTGGGCCTTCACCGGGCCACGCGGCAGTGAGGCCCAGTGGCACCAGTGACCCGAGTTGTCACCCCTCGGGCTCCAGTCCTGAGGCAGCGGTAATAAAGGGCCGCAAACCCGGGGGCTTCAACACGGCCACTCATCCTCCCGGAGTCCGGGCAGTCGGAGGCCGAGCTGGCAAGGCTGAGTGCCGAAGCCTGGGGCCTCGCCTGCTCCCGCCCCGGCTCCTCACCTGCCTGCAGCGCTGCCCTGGGCCCCGCTTGCCTTCCGGTCTCCTGTCAGGGCCTGCTCTCCAGGCGCGTCCCTCCTCTGCCCAAGCACCGGGAGCCACCCCACCCCTCCCTGCCCTGCCTCCCTCTCTGCCCTGCCCCCCTCTCTGCCTCTGCACCCCAAGCTTGCCCTCTCCTGAGCCTCCAGGCCCCACCCCAGACCTGGGCCACAGTCCCGTCAGAGCCTCGGGCCCCGGGCGAGGCCAGCTGAGGTCCTGATGCCCAGTGCAGGCCCTGGCTCGGAGCCCCTCATCATAGGCCCTGCAGTCCCTGCTCCTGCCCTGCCAGCAGCGCCCGGGGTTGCCGGTGTGGCCTGTCCTTGCTGTGGAGGCCACACTGCTGTCCCTCACGGAGCTGGGGACCTGCATCTGCTCTGGCTCCTCTGGCAGAGCCCAGCAGAGAGCTGTGCTGGAGGGGGCAGGGCGAGCAAGAAGGACCTGGGGCCTGTGTGAGTTACCTTCTCGCTGGGGCACATACCTGACACACAGATGGCGTGCGGTTGGCAGGCGAGGCTGGTGGGAAGAGGGGGGTCGCTGTGGGTCCGGCCTGGAGGGGAAATACGCACCCTCCCTCGTGCTTGACTCCACCCTGCTGTTCGCTGCCCGAACCCCACACACACCCTTGCGACACTGGACAGGTCCATGCCACTCCTGAGTCTCCAGGAGCCCGAGGACCAGGGTCACAGCGGCCCAAAGGACTGCAGTGAGTGTCCCGGGGCTGCTCCAGCTCCGTGTCCCCGCACTGTGCTGGCCTGAGGAATGCGGGGTGACCACCAGCCTTACCACCTTCCCCGGCGTGGCCGCTCTGCGAGTCCCGTCCCACCGCCAGCCTGCAGGCTGCGAGAGCGCAGGCCCAGTGTCAGCCGCCCACAGGGTCTCCGGCTCGGCGTCCGAGGTTTGCTGCGGCTCCCAGCTGACTCAGTTAACGTCAGCCAGACTCTACGCTCCCCAGTGGCCCCAAGTTTTTTTTCTACCTCGTATTTGGCACCAGGATTCGAGTGAGGGCGGGGTGCTCCATGTAGCTGTCGCCGCTCTGTAGCCTTCTGCCGTGGAGCGTGTCCCCAGCACTTACGCAGTTCCAGCCACGTGGCTGCTCTGTGTCCAAGGACTAGTGGAGCATTCACGTCCAGGGGCCTCTGCTCCCCATGCTCCTCGAGGCCCAGGCCAGGCCACCGTGTCCGGAGCTGTCCTCGCTCCCGAAGGAGCCCGGGGGAAGGCGGTCGGGCGAGCCCTGGCTGGGCCGTGCGGCAGCCACTCAGATGAGGAAGGACGGAGAGGACCGCCCTGGTGCCAGCCCCGTAGGACGGGTGGAGACTGTGTGTCGTGCAAAGGACCCATTAGCTGCCCTTGTCTCACAGATCTCCCCGGGGGCTCCACTTCCTGTCCACTTTGGGAAGCAGGTGGGAGTTTAACTGCCCCATTTTATCAGACAGGAGGCTGCACCTTGGAGAGACGGCTGCCCAAGGCCACGGCCAGGGTGTCAGATGTGGGCAGTGGCTGAGCTAGTTAAGGACTCGAAGGAAGGGACACTGGGCAGCAGAGGTGACCAGCTCAGGGCAGTGGGCTCCAGGAGCAGCTCCCGGGGTCATCAAGGTCCAGGGCACAGGGGGAGGATGGGGAAGAACCTTGGGCAGAAGCAGGGGAGCCCAGTGGAAGGAGGACAGGGACACTTCTGTGGGGCTCCGGGAGCCCCAGAGATACCCTGTCCCCAGCCAGCACCAAAGCATGTGCCTTCTCAAGTCCGCACCATTCAGGGGCCACCTGTGTCCTGGCTCTGAGGTGGGTTAGCAGCGAGGGATGGGGACAAGCCCTCAGAGGCCCCAGGCAGAGAGCGGCGGGAGCGATTCCTGGGCGGCCGTGTCCATTGATGAGGCTGGAAAGAAAGAGCTAAGGAATCACCAGGTGGGTGAGTGGAGGGGCCAGCGGGTGAATGAGCCAGTAAGTGAGCAATGCGCTAAAGACTAGATGGGTCTAAGGAGGAATCACTGGGTTGCTAAACCAGTAAATCAGTAATTTAATCAATGAATGATTGAATGGGTCAGTCAGTGGATCAAGGAACAAAACACACTATCAGTGAGCAGGTGAATCCCTGGAATGCCTGAATGAAGAGAATAATTCGAACCAATAACAGCGAAAGGCAGGGCTGTGACACTGACCGGGACTTCACAGGGTGCCTGCCCGGAGTTGTGTGCCAGGATTGGCAGGGAGAGAGGCTGGCAGGGCAGAGTGGGCGTCCTGGGCTCCCCTGAACCCTCCCACAGCAAAGCCGCCTCTGTCTTGCAGAGCGAGGCCCCGTCCCGGTCCCTGTCCCTGTCTCCAGAAAGATGGAGCTGGGGCAGCTGGCCCACTGGAGGCCAGGGCTCGGCTCCTGGGGCACAGCGGGGGTTGGAGGGGCCCCTGGCTGCCACAGTGAGCCAGGCTCCCATCCCCCACACCGCTGCGGCTGAACCACAGAACCTGACGGCACAGTGCACCACCAGGGCCCCGCACACCGTCCCTGCAGGGATCAGGCCCAGAGGGAGTCCTCCACTCCCCAGGGAGGCCGGGGCAGCCAGGCTGCAAATGACCCACGGCACCTTGGTGTGGAAGCAATGCCCATCCTGAGTGTGGGATGGGTCTCAGGGATCCACCGTGCAGAAGGGCCCTGCGTCCTGCACAGAGGCTGAGGGGAGGGTCAGGTCCCAAGGTCAGAGGCTCTCTGGAATGAGACAAGGCTGGTGAGAGAGGAGCAGGCGAAGCTGGCTGGGAGGCTACTGTGGAAACCCAGGAGTACCCCTGTTCCCGGGGTGCAGGACTGGGTGGAAGAGGAGGGCGAGTCAGAGGCAGGAGCCAGTGCAAAGGCCCTGTGGCAGGCACAAAGCACAGTTTGCTGGAGGAAATCAGAGCAGCCAGATCCAGAGGGCAATGGTGGCAGGGGCCTCATACAGGAGAGACAGCTGTGGAGAGGGTCATGGGACTGTCCAGGAGCAGTGGGCTCTGGCCATGTGACCCATGCTGATTGGGTCTCACTGGGCAGCCCTGTCATTTTCTGCAAAGAGGGTTTTGCAAGGTGGCAAAGACAGTGCACACCCAGGCACAACCTCACACACTCGGCAGGTGTGGACACGAGGCAGGGTCTGCTTCCACCCCGTAACATCGTTGTTCCTGCTGTCCCACCTGCCACTGAGGTCAGGCCCGGTCAGTGGCATCAAAGGCTCAGCCCGCAGGGGTCGCCTGGTCCCTGCGGTTATGTGCAGGCAGAAGCTTGGTCCCTGTCTCCTGGGTCTCCACAGAGGGAAGCTGATTTTCTGCAGCCTCTGGGGTCACCCTGACACCCCGGGGCATTCAATCTTCCTGCTCTTTCTGCGGCAGGGGTCTGGCTTCTACTGGGATCCTCCTTCCTTTCAATTCAAGCAACTAACTGCTTGCAGGATGGTGACGAGCCCCCGCAGAGCACTGGCGGCTCTGGGGATCCTCTCAGTGGTTTTCTGCAAATCTCAGCCACCGCCAGGGCCAATCAGGGCCGGCTCCTGGCCCTCGAGTTCTGCAAACTTCACTATCGCTGCTGCTTCGGTGCTGGATCTCTCTGCAGGTGCTGAAATCACTTCCATAAGCCGAGGCTTCTCTCCAAGATAACCGGTTCCCAGCGGCGGGCACGCCCGTGCGGGCTGCGGCAGCGGCCTTCCTTCCCCGCTCGGCTCCGGGCTCCCTCTGGACACGCAGTGCAGACTGCAGATTGGGCCGGGAGTTTTATGGAGTTTGTGGAGCTCAGGCAAAGCTAACTGGGTCAATTTCAGGGCATCTCGGGGCTTCCTGAGAAGGAAACTGAAGCAGAGGAGTCTTCCACCCCTTGGCCAGCACCTCCAGCCCCACGGAAGGAGCGCCGAGGGTCCGGCAGCCCCTGCCCAGTGCCCACTCACAGCTCAAGGGGCTGATGCAGGAAGGAAAAACGCAGTGTGGGCAGCGGGGATTCGCCGGAGGCAGCTTCGTGGCACTGTGACCCAGCGCAGATCTATTCCTGTGAGCCTCAGGCAGGCGGCCCAACCTCTCCAGGGCTCAGTTTGCTCCAGGGCAGATCACAAGGGTGGCAGCCCCTCCACGGCCAGTGTGACGGTGACACTGTGCCCACCGTGCACCCGCTGCCTTCCTCTTTCTCTTGGAATTTCTAAATTTTGTCAAAGCAAAACTCAGTCTGAGCTTCATCTCGCCACCCCGTGGAGTTCATGAAAGCAATTACATCACAATATGACGCAACTTACATCTACTGAAAGCAATTACGTCACACCTGGGAGTGTTGGTGGGGGGCACAGGAGGTGGCATGTCAAACAGTGACATGAAGACGGTCTGCAGACGCCTCCACACACGGGGATGGAACATCACACACGTCCTCACAAGGCTAGGAGCAAGAGTAGGGGGACAGCCCAGGGGACGCAGGGGACGCACACGTCCGGGGCAGCCCGGGCCCCACAGCCCCTGGAACCACCTCGAGTGCTGGCGGCAGAAGCAGAGGGCCCAGAGCCCGAGCCGGGCAGGGAGGGGACGCGGAGAACTTCGAGGCCCAGAGGATGGGCGGGGAAGGTCGTGGTGTTGACCGACAGGGCACCATACGTGCGGTGTTCGCATCAGAGCAGAGAGGACCCCAGGGCAGGAGACTCGGGGCCCTGTTGTGTGCTCCCTCCACAGAGCTGCGGCCTGACGTGGGGTGGGGGACCCAGGCCAGGTGCGCCCTGCCGGCTGACACCCAGGACGGGACCCCGAAGGGCGCTCCGCGTGCGTTCCTCACTTTCAGCCTGAGATGAGCTATTTTTACAAAACAAATACTGTTCAGGGAGACAGCAAACCCCGCCACCGTGGATCTCAGGGTGATTTACTGCCGCTGACTTTATTGTCAGTTATTCCCAAATGATCTCAGGATGATGATTCAATCGACTTAATAAAGGTGTTATGTGAAAAAAGAAAAAGAAATGGGATTCTTGTGTGAAAAACAGTGTTTGCCTTGAAGCTGGCTCAGAGCCCTGGGGGCAGGAGCAGCCCTCAGGGAGCAGGAGCAGAGCTGAGTGACACCAGCTCCTGGACCCCGAGGCAGGGGCAGGGCCGTGCACTGTGCCTTTAGCGGAGGCCTTGGGGCACAGCGGGGAGAGGGCGTGAGGACCCCTGGGGCTGTCGGGTAAGGGGACAGGTGGATGCCCCGGGCAGGCGGCAGCAGCTCTGTGCAGCGATGGTTGTCACCTTCTCCAGCTAGGGGTTTTTATTCAGCCACCACCAAGGTCCTGGAGTGGGAGTGTCACCTGCCCAAGAGAGCCTAAGAAAGCACCCCGTCTTCCTAGGCTGTTGCGGAGGCGACGGGTCCTGGATCGCCGTGCCATTTGTCAGTGCATTTCAGAGCCCTGCTGGCTCGGCTGCAAGGCTGCAAGGTGGTGGGGGTCCAGCCACCCTGAGTGGTCCTCGGCCCCAGCTGGCCGGGGCGGGAGAGCCCAGGTCACCATGGCTGCAGCCTCAGAAGACCTCGGTGACCAGGTCCTCGGAGACCCGGGTCAGCGCCTTGGTCCCCGCGGGAGTGAGTTACCGTAGACAGCACAGTGAGTCCGCCTGAGCCCATGGCGCCCCCTGCAAAGCTGTGGGCGGAGCAGCCTGGTCCCGGCTCCTCTGCGCGGAGCGGGAGCCGTGCTGTCGCCTTCCTCCGGAAGGAGGCGCTAGTGGGTCCTCAGGCTCTGTGTGGTCGAGATGATTGACAGGTGGCTGCAGACTGCGGAGTGGACCCGGCCTGGGCGTGGGCAGCACCAACCAGCAGGCTTGCCGCCAGGTCGGAGTGAGAGGGGAGGAAGGGGACAGCCAGCGGCCTCTCCTCAGAGCAGCCCTGGCCTCCGCCGTCCCTCTGGGTGCTCCTCTCCGTTTCCTCCGGCTCCGGCACCCACCCTTCAGCCTCCCGGTTCCCGGGCTCCCAGCACCAGCCCGCCTTGGGTCCTCCCAGGTCTGCCTCTGCTTCAGCCAGGGCGCTCCCTTCCCGCCCCGCAGGCCTCCTCCTGCGTCCTCCTTCAGTGCTGATTCTGCTCCCCGTGACCCCTCTAGAATCCCCAGCCTCGGGGCTCTAGTTGGGGCTGCAGGAAATGGGTGCTGTCGGGGCACCGCTGACGAGTGGGCCTCCTGCAGGGCATAGAGCCAGGACGCACAGGAGGGGGATCCAAGGCGCCTCCTTCCTCCAGCGCAGCTCGGCACAGCGCCCTCACTCAGGAACGCGGGCCCCTGGCCAGGCTGGTGGATAGTGCTGACCCCAGCTGGGCCCTGCCCCCAGCGCCCCCACATGCCAACTGCAGCCCCAAGGTCCTACCTGTGATTCTGATGCTGGATATAAACTCGGGGCTCCTGCAACCTGCTCCCCAGATCAGCTGATTTGCTTCCACAGTGCCCAGAGTGCAGAGAAACACACCCACTGGTTTATTACGACGGCATCCCAGCCGGGCGAGGCACTGCACACCCAAGATCCCAGCACTCGGGAGGCTGAGGCAGGAGGGTTCTATGGAGCTCTGGGTCAGCCTGGGGTGCGTAGTGAGGTCCTGTCTCCAAAAGCCAGAAAAAGAAAAGAAAAATAAAAGACATTCCACAGAGTGGAGATGACAAGAGGCATGGGGTGAGAAGCGGGGAGGGTGTGGGGACCCCCATGTCCTCCTAACCCTGGTTCCAGGGGCTTTAGGGGATCAGAAAGCCATCGATGTTATGTGGGTACCGCTGATTACCTCACAGGCGGGGTGGACGGCTAGGCCCTCCCCTGTCCTCTCTGCCTGAGCCCCAACCACTGGCCCCACCTGGCCTTTCTGTGAGTGGCCCCAAGCCTGTCACACTGTCCACGTGCAGGGTGTGTACCCCGATGGGCACCAAGGGCCTAGAAGCCATGCCTAGCCAGGCACGGTGGCACATGTCTACAATCCCAGCACTCAGGAGGCTGAGGCGGGAGGATTACTGAGAGTTTGAGAGTAGCCTGGGCTACACAGTGAGCTCAAGGCCGGCCTGCACTGCACAGTAAGGCCCTGTCTCAAAAAGACAACAAAACAAAACAAAAACCCCAGAAGCCAGGCCTGAGAGGACGAAGCTGAAGACAAAATACGTCCCACAATGTCCCCCGTATCCCCGAGACTCAAGGTTACATTAAACTGCAAAATGGTTCAGAGCTCGACCAAGAATCAAAAGGGAGGGGAGCTGGGTTCTGAGAGCCGGCGGGGCCTCCTCACAGCTCAGCCGGTGCGGAGGGCAGCTGCTTGCGGCAGGGCCCTGTCCTGTGCCTGGGGCACCCCGCTTCCAGCCCTAGGGGTGCGCTCTTCTGTAGCCAGCTGAAAGCCTATCTCTGGGGCTCTCCACCGGGGTGGGGCCCTGTCACACTTACTTTCATTTCTCATTTTTATTTTTATTTTACCGTCCTGGGATTGAACCCCGAGGCTTCACACTGAGCTGGAGTCCCAGCCCCTTTTACTTTGAGAAATTGTCTTACTATGTTGCTAAACCTTCCAGGTTGACCTCAGAGTTGTGATCCTCCTACCTCAGCCTCTCCAGGTACTAGAATTACAGGCGTGCACCACCACGCCCAGCTGTCACCAGGAATGTTGTCACCATCCATCCCCCACGTGGTCCTCACACACCACTAAGGGAGAGTCAGGATATGACAGCTCAGGGAGGATCAGAGCAGGGCCTGGAAGAAAGCGCTTTCACAGCCCTAGCGGCAAAGGCTGGAAGCCCACGGCCACACTGCCGTCACCACAGCCCCTGCACCGAGCCCTGGGTCCCCGGGGTCTCTCTGCTCGGCCACCCTAGGCCTGCCTCTCCGAGACTCAGCTCTTCCCAGGCCCTTTGCTGCCCCAGAGGGAGGGGCTTCCAAACCCACAGGCCAAGCAGGACAAAAGGGGACAGAACTGTAAACCCAAAGGACGGCACAGCGGGCGCCGGGGGCTGGTACCCGCATCAGCTCCGCCCGTGGCCTCTGCGGTGCTGACTTCATGCTCACCAAGGCCTGGGAGGGAAGTGCGGTGAGGACTGAGAACACAGGAGCTGCTCTGTCTGCCCTTTGTGACTTCTGTTCTGCACTGAGAAAGAATCCTCGCCACTCTTAGTGTGACTAAGATAAAATACCAACAAGAAAAACAAAATATGTATTGGGACAGAGGGGAGAAATTTGCACCCTTTACGTGCCATTGGAGGAAATGTAAGATGGTGCAGCTGTTTCCTACCAAAACCTACACCTTGAGTTACTCCTTGGTCTGGCGATTTCCCTTCTGGGAATATGCTTTAAAGAGTTTACAGCAAGGGCCGGTGTTGAGCTCAGCGGCATAAGTGCCAGCTTGGCAAACTTGAAGTTGTGCATTTGATTCCCAGTACCAAAAAAAAAAAAAAGAGTTTATGACATCCAGGTCTACACACACCCACCCCAGGGGTGGGGGAATCCCAAAGTCACCCATGGACAAAGGGATGCAAAAAGATATTACACAGTGTTGGATAAGGATGTTCTGACACACACCACATTACAGGTGAGGTTGGGGGCACCACGCAAAGTGAAATAAGCCAGTCACAAAGCAGCAAATGTGGAGACAACTCCCTCCATTACAGGGCGGAGCATCGAAAACTCACAGAGGTGGGGAGCAGGGCAGTGGCGTCCAGGGCCTTGGGAGGGGTGGGAGCTGGCGGGCTAGGGTCTTGGTCTGGACCGTGAGGAAATTCCAGAGGTGGAGGAGGTGATGGCCACAGGGTGCTGTGACTGTGAGCAGCCTTGCTGCATGCACTTCGTGGGCGCAACGGCACAGCCCACACTGCATGCGATGCCGTGGCTTTGAAAAGGTTACAAACTGCATCTGTCTGTTCAGCAAACGGCCTTGAAGAGGGCTTAGGGGGTGCTGGTGTACTCGTTCCTCACCCAAACACAGCTGCACGGAACTTCTGTGTTTAAGTGCTTTTCTTCAGTAAAAAAATCAATCAAGCCAGGCTCTGTGGTAATCCCAGCACTTGGGAGGCTGAGGCCGGGGGATCTTGGAGTTCAAGGCGAGCCCAAGCTACACAGTGAGTTCAAGGACAGCCTGAACCATGTAGTGACACTTTGCCTCAAAAAAACTAAAACAACCCCCTCGTCCCCCAAAATCCCTCCCAAATGTAATCCAATTGCGGCAGGGACAGTGGGGAGGCACCCAACGGCTGGGAATCATGCGGGAGGCAATCGATTGTGACATCCAAACCACTGACCTGGATCCGAATGTGGGGTGACCGCATGGCTCTTGAGGTTCCTGGGGTGAAAGACCACGTGCGAAAGGATGAGAAAACAAGGGAAAAAGCTCACTCTCCTGACAGGAGGACGGGAACTGCCCTCTCACTGCAGGGGCGTTTATTTACACCTTTAGCAGCACAGTGTCACGTGGGGTCCCGCTGCCTAGCAACCCAGTGCTTGGATTGCCCAGGGGCTGGGTGTTTTCTGCGTTGAAGTGGCTTCTTCCTGTGCTTGACTCTGGCGCTCTTTGTTTGCGGGACAGCCATGCCCCACCCCTTCATGTGTGATCCATTTCCGGCCTCCAGGACTCCCCACATAGACAAAAGAATGGGAAGGAGTTAGGACAATGTGAACACTGAACATTCGTGTATCCAGAAACATTTTTGAAAAGCTCCGGCATTGAAATGGTGCTAAATTTATGGTGTCGTTTTGTGAGGCGCCCTGAATTATTTATGCTCCAGACTCTTGTTTGGGAAGGGCAGGGTTTGGAGACGGTGGGACTGATATAAAGGCAAGGCCAGAGTCGCTGGTCTCTGGGAGACTGGAGGAGCTGTAGGGGCTCCCTTTCTCCCCAGCCAGAGTGGGGTGCAGCCAGGCGTAGTGTGAGCAGTGGGGGCCCCCTCCTGCAGGCCCCAGTGCCCCCCTAGCCATTGGGTGGGTACAGCTGCTGTGCCAGCAACCAGGTGACGTCAGAAGCTGGCCCCATGGGATCCGGCGAGCCCCTCGCCAGCTGCCTGAGAGAGGAGCAGGGCCTGGGGTGGCCAAGATGGCATCTGTGGGATCCCGGACTCTGTTCTGGGGCACTGCACTAGAGCGACGGCCCGACCCATGACCTTGCTGTGCCCTCCAGGATCCCGGCCAGGGCCTCACAGCCAGGCTGGGCAGAGTGAGGCAGCACTGCTCCCCGAAGGGGCGTCAGGCTCCTGCTCCCAGCCTTCCTGGACAGCCGCACCAGGCGAGCAGGCACCGTGCCACCCGCAAAGCGCCTGTCCTGCGGCCAGTGTCCTGGGCAGCCCTGCTCTTCACCCCTCCTGGGGGCGCCCTGCCCAGCAGCTCCGCATGGCGCAAGACAGAGACCCAGGTGGCCACAGGTGCAGGTGGAGGGTGTGCCCAAGGGGACAGTGTCCTCCCAAGCACATGTCCACTGGGGCGCGGGGAGCCCCCTCTCTCCCTGCACAGGCGGGGAGCCTTCAGGGCAGGGCTGCCCATCCAGGTTCCAGGTCTGCCGTCGCCCACCCGCTGCAGAGCAGCCCCGGCCTGGGTCCTGGTGGGGACTCACTGGGCCCCTGGACTGTGTCTGGCTTCCTAAGCTTCACGCCTCTCAGCCCCTTATTTGTTTCCTGGGGATGGGACAGGATGCCTGTGGGGATGACCAGCCGGACTGCTCTTTATATGGCCAGGGCTGGCAGGGCCAACCCTGCGGACAGTACCTGTGGGCGTCCTAGAGCCCCTCCCCCGCCTCTGCCCACCTCTGACCCCAGGGCCAGGTGGGGTTCCCATGTGGCCTGGGCCTGTTGAGGACAGTGACAGGGCCCCACAGGAAGCAACCCAGTTTTTGGGTGGGGTGCCACGCGGAGGGTACCAGGGACCTTCAGTTACCCCCTGCAGCCATCATCCGAGCCTATAATCCTGGGACACAGGAGGCTGAAGCAGGAGGATTGCCAGGGTGGGAGAAGGACCTCTGGCAAGGTGGGGGCCAGCAAGAAGCTCTGGTTTTGGGGGCACCTCTCTTCTCATGTTCACACTGGGGTCAAGGTCAACCTCAGGGTCCGGGAACCCCAAGTCAGCTCCAGTCTTGGGGGACACTGGGAAGAGATCCCCGTCTAACCCCCAATGCCACCCGGTGCTGTCACTGACGCCTCACACCAGGAAGCTCACCCTGCCACGTGCCCAGCGTGGCCCAGCCAGGCAGGAACCCGGGTGCTGTCAGGCTCAGCGACCTCGGCTTGGGTGGGGACACAGCCCAGGTCCGGACCCCAGGCAGAGACCCCTGGGAGCTGTGTCTCCGGAGCTCATGGGCCCCAGAGGTCAGGCAGAGCAGCTGGCTCCCCACAGCCAGGACAGCGCCCCACTCCACCCCATCCCCAGCCCATCCTGCCGGAAGAGGTCAGGAGCCTGAGAAATAAAGACAAGTCACCGTGTGCGTGTGGCCTCCTGTCAGCAGGTGAGTCATTGAAGAAAGACAAGGGGCAGGGACGGCGGCCACGGCAACCGGGAGTCACCCAGGATGAACAGGTGAGCTCACCCTGCGACGGCAGGGTCCAGGGGACAGCGTCACGGTAAGGGGAGGACGCATGGCCGGCCCAGATTCTCTTGCTTCTGCCTCTGAGAGCCACGGTGGCCCAGGAGGATGGTGGTGGAGACGAGCACTATCATCCCCTGAGGGCCCAGGGCTTGGGGAGCCCCCTGCGGGGCAGATCCTCCTGCTCCCCCAGGTGTTCGTAACCCCAAAGTGCCCAGGCCGCTGGCCCTTCCAGGCTACAGGGACCCGGCAACCTGAGCTGGAGGATTGTGCAACACGGTGGGTCCTCTTCTGGCCAGTCGTCCCCGGTACCCACTCCAGGCTGTGAGACGGATACCACGTGGTCCCCTATGAGCTTTAGGGTCCTTGTCTATAAAAACAGAGGACAGGAATAATGACCATGAGACCCCCACTCCGGTGTCTTGGGTTGAAAGGCAAAGTGGTCCCAGGAGGGACCTTCCTCAGGACCCAGGCCAGGGCTTGGGCATCGCTATGGTCACCCCCAGGGACGGGAGTCACCCCCAGGGAGTGAGGGGGTGCAGGCAGCGAGGCCACATGGCAGGATGAGGACCTTCAGCTTCCCCAAGCCACCCCAGAAGTTCTCCCCAGAAGGCTCACTCCGCCACCTAAGGGACACCAGCTACACTCCGATTTCAGATAAACAGTAATTTCGACATGAGTATTTCTTCTTTTGTTTCGGTTTCCAAGTGTTTCCCTACAGAGTTCAGGCTGGACTTGAATTCACAGTGACCCTCGCACCCCGGTCTTCCCCAGTGCTGTGATCACAGGCCTGGGATGCCACACCGAGCCCAGCGTAAGCCTTTTTTAATGCCACATTGTGTTGGGTGCACAGGTGTCCCTCATGTAATGACCACCTGCTGAGCGGCGCTGGCCTCAGGACCCAGTGCACTGTCCAGGCTGCTAACCCGCCGCTCGGACTGCCAGCTCATGTTGCTCTTTGTGACAGTTGTGAAATCTCAGTCGTGGAGCCTCAGTGTCCTGTTCTGCACGGCACCCCTGGTTTATTCGGTGCTGTGACTTCTGCTGGTTGCACTGTACAGTGCAGCACCGTAGATTTACGTTCTGTTATCCAACACAGCGCCGCATGTAAGAGTTACCAAAAAAAGCAAACTCATCAAGCTGGGAGTTCCCCCTGGCCTTTTCTTTAAGTCAGGAAACAACTCATCCTGAAAACCCCGCCGTTGCTGACCTGAAGTCCAGACCCGCCGGGGCACCCACGCTTCTGCCAGCTCCCCTGGCTCAGCCCGATGTCTGTGGGGTCCTGGGACTGGGGCTCGGTGTCTGTACTGAGTGGATGGTCTGGCCGGGGGTGTCGAGGCGGCCACAGCCTCTCCGTCCCCTCTGGTCGAGCTAGACCAAAATTCAAATATCAAGCACAGAGTTGGGGTGAGACCCAATCCGGGGTGGACTGTTTTGTTCTGTCTTTGTTATTATTGTTTACGGTGCTGAGGACTGAACCCAGGACTTTTGCACTGACCCACATCCCTGCCCTCTTTATTTTTTATTTTGAGACAGGGTCTTGCTAATCTGCTAAATTCCTCAGGCTGGACTTTGCCATCCTCCTGCCTCAGCCTCCTCGGAATGCTGAGATTCCAGGTGAGCACCCAGCACCGGCTCTGCATGCCTTGCTGTTGCCCTGGCCTTGGGGGAGGAGGTCAGCCTCTTGCACCAGGACAGGGCGCTGTCGGGGGCACCACCGCCCACCCAGCTCTGCTTCCTCCTCGCGCCTCTGAAAATCACACCCCAGGCTCCAGCTGTTTGTGACCCCGTAAGGAGCAACATCCCCGTGGGTCATTATCAAGCCATGATTTCCAGCTGTCACCGCGGAGAAAGTGACATTTATTATTCAGCTCAGCAGGTGGTCGTTACGTGTTCACGCCACAGGCGCCAAGCTCCTGGCTTCTGTCTGTTCCTGCTCGTTGCCCTTTACCTGCTCGGCCCTGCCGCTGAGCCTCAGGGTGCGGCTGCCCAATGCCAGCCTGCGCTTTTGAGGTCCGGCCCCAAAAGTCCTGGTCAAGATCAGTGTCAGGAAGCCATTACAGTTGGGATCTGAAAGGTCCCCATAAAGGCTCAGCGATTGGATCGTGGGGCCACCTGCTCCTGCAGATCAGTGCATGGAGGGTCACAGCGGGTCAGCTGTTGGGAGGCGGGGCCTGGTGGGAAGAGATGGGGCCTATTGGGAAGAGGCGGTCCCTGGGCGGGGCCTGACTGGAAGAGGTGGGGCCTGTTGGGAAGAGGCCGTCCCTGGGCGGGGCCTGACTGGAAGAGGCGGGGCATGATGGGAAGAGGTGGGGCCTGTTGGGAAGAGAGGGTCCCTAGGCGGGGCCTGACAGGAAGAGGCGGTCTCTAGTGCTCCTCTGGGGCTTAGTTCCCAAGGTGTGACTTGTGGGGTCTCAATCAGTGACCATAACCCCAGGCCCGGTGATCAGATAGGAAATTCTCCAATCACCTGGCAGCCAGACCCATCGAGGCAAAACAGACTCACCCAGAGCTGGGAAGTGGACAGCCGCACCCAGGATTGATCGCCTGTGCCATGTATCAGGTGGAAACAATTTATAATCTGTGTGACGCGGGCCGCTGGCCTGGCTCCACGCAGCAGGAGGATGCAGAGGAACCCGACCATCTCCAGGCAGAGCCCCAAATCCAGTTTCCACCCGGTCCTGGGACTGAAAGCTCTGTCACATTCGCAGGTCAGATTAGCCCTGCCCAGATGACTTGGGAACAGCGAGAGACAGTGCCAGGCGTCCAGGGCTCAGCAGTCGTAGGCTTCTGCACGAGATTCGACCAGCTCCGGGCACGGGATGAGCCACCACCTGCCCAGGCCTCGGTCAGGCTGGGTGCCCCGTCCCTGCAGCCCTTGTCCAGACTCGGCTTGTCACTGGTCCTGCCTTTCTTCTGCCCCAGCTGCCTCTCTACCTGCCAGGGGCGCTATTTCAGTTGCCTGCCCCACTGCTCCATCACCCGGCCACCCGCTCTTCCTGCCCTGCTGGTTCCTTGAGCTTCCAGAAGAGCTGACCACCTCTGCCATCTTTTTCTCACATCCGGTCACTCACTGCCCCCGATGGTTTTGATGTCAGGACTGTCCCAGCCAGCTCTGGACCCTTCCAGCAGGGCTGGTGGAAGCCCGTGACCCCTGCACATGTCATTCCGGTGGAGTTGGGCGGTGTGACACACGCATGCACGCACACCAGTAGGTACACACTCAGGCATGGGTCCACACAAGTCCTCCGTCAGGTGCGTGGGGAAATTGTCCCTTGGAAATTTGGAATTCTATTCCCAGGCAAATGACCCTGAGAAGTCTGGAAACCAATCCACCGTTTAATGAGCTTTGCACCAGTGCTCTCCAAAGGGCCCACGGCAGACTGTGGGCCGGGGCGGCCCACCTAGTGACCTGGCTGCCACTTGGGTAGACAGGAAATGGCCGATGCTGGCAGGATGCGCCCGCTCCCAGGCCTTAGCTAAGTGCTGACACGTGCTCCCCACACCGGGGGTGCCCTACCTCCCCAGAGCCAGACAACGCTGTGTGACCCCCAGATGGAGCTAACCCTGGCTGTGCTCTGCCCTGTGCCAGCCCTGCCACGGCATCCCTTGTGTGGATCCCGCTTTGAGAGCATCCACACCACCCGCCGAAGCCACAGGCATCTACCTCGCAGGTCACCGTGAATGCCACCCATCCTGGGCTGTCACCCAGTGCTGCCTGGAAGGGGCCCTGCCTCAGTCCCCTCCACCCGTGCTCTCCGTGGTGTCCTCTCCAGCAGGCCGGGCCCCTTTGCTGCAGGGCAAGCTGCCGGACCAGAGGCCCCACCCTCTCCCTGGACGCCCCACCCCGTGACTCTGCAGGAGGAGCCTTGTGGGCATCCGCAGTGCGAGTGTGGCTGGGCCTCCGGGGACCGGAGCCGGTGTGCCATGGGGAGTGGGTGCACCCGCCCAGGCAGCATCCTTGAGGGACTTACAGCCAAACAGAAGTGACTAGAACTCTACAGAGAGCCCATTGGCTCATTGCAGAGCCAGGAAGCCACGCCCGACTCCCAGGCAGGTCAGGAGCCAAGGAAGGTGCCCAACCTGGACACAGATCAAAGGCAGGGCCAGCTGAGGGCAGGGGCCGGATGGCGGCAGCCTTGGCCTCCGGGGCCCCCATCACCCTTCCTTCCTGGCTGATCAGATTTCCCCTGCCCCCTCTCCCTGGTGTCTTGAGACCTCAGCCGGCCGGCCGGAGCACCCTCCTCCCTTCCCCCGGTTCGGTCCTGGATGGGACCTGGGAGACCTGATTTAGCAGCATATCGAGGATTTTGTGTGCCGTCATTTCATTTTGTGTTCAGTTAAAAAACATCTGCTGATTATCTGGATGCGCGTATTTGGCTTCTGGATGCTTGAGGGTTTTCCAGGTCCTGTCGTCTTACTGATTTCCAGGTCGACCAGTTGGGGTCAGGAGGACACGCCATCCGATCTGTGTCATTTCAGGGTTAGTGTCTGTCACGTTCCCAGGGCATGGTGGGAGGGGGACACGGGTGGGTACATGCTTGGAAAGCACACGCAGTGTGACGCTGAGGCGGGGTGGCACCGACAAGATTCCCAGAGAAGCCAGGTTGGGGACAGTCAGTTATGGAGCTTTAAACCTCAGGCCAGACAGGGCCACCCTCCTGCTTGTTCCCTCCACTCAGCTCAGTCAGTCTTTCCCTCTGTTTATTTTCAGCTGTTAGACATACGCACGGTGAGGGCTGTTGTGTCTTCTTGTTGAATTGGTCCTTAAGCCATTACGAAATGATTCACAATCGTGATTCATCTCTCCATCCCTGACAGCAGCCCTTCCTCAGAATCAGCTTCGTCTCACCTCGGGTTTTCAAGTGGTTAAAATTCACCCCGCAATTTGTACTGAGTGTTCCCCATACTCCTGGGCACCCCAGAGCTCAGGCCGGCTGGGGTGAGAGACCAGGTCCCTGCCCAGTGCACCCCAGGAGAGCTCCTAGGGCTCCCCCGGACCCTTGTTATGTCAGTGGGAGTGGGGAGGAGCAAGAAGAGGTTGCCACTGTGCCCATGTGCCCAGCTGTCCCCAGAGCTCCTCTGCGCTGCACAGAGGTCGAAATCCCCCGGTGACTTCCTGGCACATGTGTGGGTGTGTTCCACAGAGTTGGGGTGCACATAACTCAGCTCCGAGGCCTGCAGGACCCTGGGACAGCAGGGCCAGGTTGGATGAGGGGCGAAGTCCCCCGACTGTACCCTCTGACGCAGGGGTAAAGGGAGCCAGTCTGTGCTGCAGCAGGAACCCCGCCAGCCCCGGGCCCGTGAGCTCCTGATGCATGTTGGGAGGGGACTTGAGGTGCTCTTTCCTCCACCAGGCCCCGTCCCAGGACACCGCACGTTCACCTTGGGGCTCAGGCCAGGGCGGTAGGCCTGCTCAGCTCCATTCACCCCAGGAGCACAGATCCCCTGCTCAGTGCCGAATTCCTGGGAGGGCTCTGAGCCCTGAGAGGAGCCATGGGTGCTAGCCAGCCGGCTGGTGTCCACCAGGAAGAGAGGGCGCCTAAGGGCAGCTCCCTGAGCTGCACATTGACCAGGGCACGCAGGAGGCGGGGCGGTGTATTGGGGGGGGGCGGGAGGGAAACACACCTGAGCCATGGGCATGGGCTTGCAAGGGTGGTTCTGGGGACCGGTACACTCAGATGTCAGACCAGCCCTTCCCCGGGGCAGTGCTCAGGCCACAACTGCCCCTTCCCCGCTGTCCTCTGCCCAAGTCCCGGGTCAGTTGGGGCTGCCTTTCCCACGGGCCCCAAGGGCACGCATCTGGAAACCTATGCACACCGACCCAGGCCAGCCCCGGCGGCTGCAGGGGAGGCCGTGTGACCGGACCCACGGGCCTGTGGAGGGCCTGGGCTGAGGGAGGATTTCTCTGGCGCTCCAGCGCCCTGGGGCCTTGGGCGCTGTCCACCTCGGCGGTGCTGAAGCGAAACAGCCCTGGGCCTCCGCAGCCACGTGCTCACAGGTTGGATGCTGCTTATCTGCAGACCAGAAAAGTCAAGAGCCAGGGCTGAGGGGCCAAGGAGGAGGGGGAAAGGGTAAGAGGGGAGAGAAGCGGGTGGGAGAGAGCAGGGTGGGGGAGAGGAGCCCCGGGGGGCCGGCTGCATCCTGCCCTGCCCAGGAAGGCCCAGCACCGCTAGTGGTGGCAGAATCCATTCTGTCTGAGTGGGAATGAATGACCACAATCCACCTCACCCCCAGGGCCCCTTTTGTCAGTGCAGACATGGTGATCAGCCAGAGAGAAGACCTCCTCCGTGCTGTCATTTCTGAGAAAAGAAAGGCTTAAATGCTGCCTGCACCTTGCGTGATCAGAGGACACCCTCACCTCCGTGCAGGGACCTCCATCGCCCACCCGTGCAGGGACCCCCATCTCCCACACACACACACCCCCCGCCTACACCAGAGCACATGCACAGGCCCTGGAGTCAAGCACTCTCGTGTGTGACAAGCAGGCCCTGGAGGACATTGCACACCTGTGCTGACCTGCTCACACAGCCTGCCCTAGTCCTAGCTGGAATCTGCCCACAAGTCCCCCAGGACTGCCCTCGCCTGGTGGACAGGACCAGCCACTCACAGCACGGACTTGGACTGACCCAGGCTCCACACCCGATGGAAAGCACATGAACTTGGGTGACATCAGCAAGGCACTCGGGGTAGGAAAGCAGGCACAGCCGGAGGGGACAGTATCTACTGGGTGTCCTGCCCCCGATGCCCCACTTTCCACACCGGCGGCAGGGTTGGAGAAGACTGCTCTGCCCTAGTTAACTGGCTGGTTAACTGGCTGGCAGGTCTGGGCTTCACTCCATGAATGGGCCCAGGCTTGGGACCACTCTTTCGGTGCCTATGAGCCACCCTGCCACCCCACCTTGTGTCCTCACCTGTCAGCTGGGCACATGCTCACCTGACCCAGGCAGTGGTGAGGCTGATCCCAGAGGTGGGCAGGGGTCGGGGTCACCCTGCGGCTGCCCCGCATACACCCTCAGCTGGTTCCTGCATCTTCAGCACTACCTTTGCAGGGACAGTGCCATGGCCCTGCGCATGCCTGGCAGGCTCCAGCCTTGCAGGGTCATGGAGTCCTGGCCTCTCCCCTTCCCCACAAACCCCCATGCCCTAGGGTGCCTGCCCCCTCCAGGTGGGGCTCACTGTGGCCATTCCTCGCCTCTACAGCCTGCCCTTCCGGTGAGGGAGCTGGGACAGGATGGGGAGGGCACGGGAGGAAGGGCGGAAGCAGGACCCCGAGGCCATGGGTGTGGGCAGAGGAGGCATCGTGGGCTGAGACAGGAAGACAGGCGGCAGGTGGTCAGGGCTGTGGAGCAAGCACTGGGCCCAACTGTCAGGAAGACCCGTGTGCAGGGACAGGGGATCACGGTGGGACCTCGGGTGCAGGGGACCTCTAGGAGCAGCACTGAGCTGCCCCAGCACCCAGAGGCACCACGGGGGAGGCAGGACAGGAAGGAAGCCAGAGCTGCATGCCCTGCAGCCAAGGGGCGCACAGCTGGGGGTGAGGTGTGACCGTCCCACATAGGTCTTTGCCAGCTCAAGAGGAGCCAGGCAGAGAGGGCAGGGTCCACGGCAGGCGGAGGAGGAGGTCTGAGTGAAGGACAGAGGGGGGGCATCAGCACAGGGGCTGGCACATGGGCCCAGAGAAGGGCCCCGCTCCCATGCCTCAGTTTCCCTGTCTAGGAACCTACAGTAAGCACCATGTGGAACTGTAGTGGGCATGCTGGGTGGGGGTGGGGCTCAGAAGTGGGGCAATGCAGGCAGGCACGTGGGAGTGAAGGTGTCCTTGCCACCCCACCAAAGCCACCAGGTGGTCAGGCCCCAGGCACAGTGGGGCTCCCAGTCTGCAGGCGGTGGTCAGACAGGAAAGTCACAGTCCCGCACACATGGGCAACAGCTTCATTGCTGACCGTGGGCAAGGGTGGGGGCCTTGGCCATCTCTGCCTGACCCCAGGGCTCAGCTGGCCTGCAGGGCGATGCCAGCGTCAGGGAGGCCAGGCTCAGACCTGTGCAGCTGGCCAGTGCAGCTTGGTGGCCAGGCAGTGAGGTCACCATCTCCAGCACAGGTCTGGACACTGAGAAAAGGGCGCCCACCTGTTGGTCACTCGGGCCCCAGGCTCTGTGCCGGGCTAAGGGATGTGGTGGCTAGCTCAGAGGTCCTGACCTCAGAGTGGCATCAAGACGGCGGGTGCTCGACCTTGTCACCTCCCATCTTGGGCTTAGGTCACCACTTCCTGTCTGACTCAGAATCATCCCGAGGAGCCCATGAGCACGGCGATGGGGGTGCTACTCCAAGGGGGGCCGGCAGCAGAGCTGTCACAGACCCAGAGGCCAAGCGTCCGGACACTGCCACCCGCTGCCCAGCTTCTCTGTGGAACAGGACCAGCTCTCCAGGCCCAGGGCCTCCCGGAGTGCCAGGCGCACCTCCCGGCCAGAGGAAGGTCCATGATGTTTTTGCCCCGCCTCAGCTGCGCTCCTCAGCCAGCACCCCAACAGCCAGAGAACCAGCACCCCAGGTCGGCGGCCTCAGGCCCTCCAGGTGGCCCAGCCAGGCCAGGTCCTCGAGAAGACTGCCCACACCCTCCCTAGGGAGACACTCGCCCTTGCTATGGTAGCTGCGGGCACTGGGCAGCCGGGGGCCTCTGCCAGGCCTTGGGAGGGACTGAGCTTGGAGACATACAGTGAGCACGTGCCCCAGCTAAGCCCCTGGGCCTCTGCACTTCTCTTCTTGCCCTCATGCCCTCCTCCCTCCTCCTCTACCACCTGGGGCCGCCTGCAAAGAGCCCTTGTCCCAAATCTGCTTTGGGGAGCCCCAAACTCAGGCTCAGTCCTTGCCAGGCCCCTCGTGTGCCCTCCGTGACCCTGCACAGTGCCCGCACTCTAAGAACCGGGCTGTGGGGCACACAGCCGGCCTCTGTCTCTGCTCCTGACGCTCTCTCTGCTGCCTCTGCCCTGCGCCCCGGCAGTTGCCGGCTGTGGGGAGCGCATCTCCACTGAACGGCTGTGGCCCCTGCTGGTCACTGTCCGGCAACAGCCCAGCCCACCACAGCCCACCACAGCCCAGCCCACCCAGCAGCTCCATCCAGCCCTACGTCTGATGTCTGCGGCTCACCAGCCCCGGACACAGTGCCTGACACCCGCACAGTGTGGCCACACAGTGTCCCCTTCCCTGACCCCAGTGGCTCTGACCACATCTCGCCCTGACCTGGGTCTCTCCCTCAAGCTCCACCCACCCTTCCAGGCCACCCAGCTGTCATCTTGGGTGGAGGGGCCTCCACCTCCCTTCTGCCCTCCCCAGCCCCTCCCCACGGTGTGTGTCCCCAGAGCACAGGGACCGCGCAGGTGTCACTGCTCCCCCAGAGTGAGCCGTGGTACCCTGAGGGACAACCAGGAGTGGAGTCAGCACCCGGGTGGCAGCCAATGTCCCCATGGTGGACTCTGTTACGTAAGGGACTTTGGGCCGGTCCAGGTAGGTGAGATGGAGGGGACAGGGGTTGGATGCAAGTGGCCTGGCTGCAGCCCCAAGTGTCTTTCATTCTCTGGCCTCAGTTTCCCCTTCTGTAAGGAAGTGTAGCCCTCCCTCAGCCTGCGATGCATGCTGCAGGCCTGGAGTGGTAAAGAACTTTCTAGAAGAAAGAGTTGAGTTACAGCAGCCACATAGCTCACAGACAGTGCAGGCAGGGCCCACTGGAGCCCCAGGACCCTCGTGCGGGTGCAAATGGGACCTTGGGGGCCCCCAGGACCCTGGGGTGATGCAGCCCCAGAGCTGAGGCTGAGCAGTGGGCCCACGCCTCTCCTTGTGCCAGGCGCTGGGCCCGAGCCTGGGCTGGTGGGGAGCTTTACTAGAAAGGCCCCCGAGCCTGGATTTCTGGAACCTATGGGTGCCGGCTGGGTGGGACAGCAGCGAACCCCCCCCACCCATCTGTGGCCATAGCAGGAAGCGTAGGAGTGCAGCTCCACTGCTCCCAGAACCCCCGCCATGCCTGTGCCCCATGTTTGTCCTCTCTCTGTGCTCGGAGTGGGAGGTCTGTGCCAGCTTCCGGCCCCCTGACCCTGCAGGTGAGGCCCTCAAATGCGCACCCAGCTGGAACTGTGTCAGGTTCCTGTGTCACCCCAGCCCCTCTTGTCCCCAGGGCTCACAGCACAGATCAGCCTAGGAAGATGAGGGTAGTGAGCCCCTCATCAGTGGGGGCATGCAAGAGGCCTGGGTACCTGCTGCTGAAGACTTTGTGGGAAGAACTGCGACACAGGGATCCGCACAAACAGCACCTTCTTAAAACTCTCTTCTCAGCTCAAAGCAGCAAAAGACAAAAAAAAAAAAAAATAGCTCCCTGCTGGGCATTTTAACTTGCACAGGAAGCAGAGAGTTGCACGCCAGGCGCCAGTGCTGCAGTCAACAAACCGTCCATCCCGCCTCCCTTCCCTCAGAGCTGTAAATGAAAGCTGTTCGTTAGCCCGACAGGTTTACCCGTCTGCAGTGGGCACCGTCTGGGCACGTCTCCCCTGAGAGGGAGAAATCAGGCATGTGAGCGGCGAGCACACTTGCAGGGGACAAAGCTTTGGAGGCGACGGCAGAGGGAAAGATTTCATTCGCAGGTTTGTCCTCTCCAAGTCGCCAGGAGAGGACAGCTCCTGTGAGCGGTGGCTTTATGGCGCCACCAGGGTGCTGGTTTGAAATTGCACCCGTTGCTCGGAGCCAGGCGTAGCCCCAGGGCTCCTTTCTGGGCACCAGGAGGAGCCAGAGCTCCCTCCGACTGGCGTGTGGCCCAGAGCCCAGCTGCAGGGGTCGCCCCCGGCTGGGCTCGCTCAGCCCCAGCCCAGAGGGAGGGGAGGATCTGTGTGGCCGGCCTGGAGGAGGCGTGTGCAGAGGGTGCGCAGAGGCGCCTCCGGCCATCCTGGCAGCCCAGCAGGGTCCTGAGGGTCAGAGGACACAGAGTCGGCCCTCGTGTGCCCTGGGCACAGCTCCCTGCCCTGGAGAGCACAAAGCCTGTGGGCCAGGGACTGAATGCCCTGCAGGACGAGGACACCTGGAGGCCACAGCAGGCTGCCCAGTGACCCCAGCCTGCAGCCAGGGGTGGGCATGTCCTGCTACACATACCGCGTTCCGGGCAGCGCCATCTCCGTTCCCTGCCTCAGTCCACGAGGTCCCACCTTGGCATCAAGCTTTGCATGGGGTCCGCTGGGGCCCCTCTTCCCAAGGCAGATTTGCAGGACGGGCAGTCTGGAGTCCGAGAGTACTGATTGGCCCTGCCCCGCGTGGCTGCTGCCCGGGTTGGGGGTGGGCTCGGGGACTCCTGCACATAGGAGGCACTGAAGACAGACCTGTCTGGAGAGGTGGGTGAAAGTGCTGGGGTCACATGGTAGGGAGGAGACGGAGCCCCGAGTCGGGCCCCCAGCCCATGGCGTCCTCTTCTTCCAGGTCCCGCTGTGAGGCACAGGCAGCAGTGCCAGGCCCTCATCCTTCAGGAGTGGAAATGCCACCTTCCCGCCAGCTCTGCCTGCCCTGAGTGCCTCTCTGGCACACAGATGGCAGATAACAGGGCCCCTGGGCAGGCTGGTAGTTTTCCATCACCAGAGCCAATGACAGCCTCTCTGAAGGCCAGGGTGGCTGCGAGGATCCCTTCTGCTTGGCCAGAGACTGTTCCAGAGCCTTCTGGGATGGGCACAGGGATGGTCACCCTGCCACCTGCAAGCCCAGGTGGCAGCCAGCAGCCAGCTCCTCTCAGCCCATGGGAGTGAACTCTGGGCGGAAAAGGACGGAGCTGCGTCCCCTGTTCAACTGACCCTGGGGCCTCGGGATGTGACTGGCATCTTGGAAACTTGATTAAGTGAGGCCGCCAGGACGGGTTCTCGTCCAGAGTGACTGATGTACTAATAGGAAGAGGGGGATGGCCATGGGCCACAGTGAGAGCGCTGGCCCTGTGCAGCGGCCTGCACAGGGGGCCCTGGTCCTGGAGCCGGGAGTCCCTGGCCTGCGGTTCAGCCGCTGCTTGTGCTGTCCTGTCCTGGAGACCCCAGCAACCCAGCATAGGGCTGGCCCACACCACCCCACTCCCTGCCAACCGCTGCCCCATAGCTGAGAATCTCGTCCCTGGCCTCCCTGGCCCAGCCAATGGGGCAGCCTGGGGCCAGGTCGGCTGCTCACTGCCCCACCACTTGTGATTCTGGCTTTACTTGTGTGTTTTTGTGGCCATTGCCTGTCCTTGCAGAAGACCACAGAGGTTGTGAGGATGGGGACAGCACTATCAACAGTGCCAGGTGCGCTGTGGCCCTCGCTACAGTTCCTGAAGGAATGCTTACAGTGGGCGTTGCTGGTTGCTATGGTGACAGTAGTACCAGCAGGACAGCTTTGGTCATCGCGTGCACTGCCTGCAGGTGCTCGAGTGGCTGGCGCTGGACAGATGCTGTCGCATGAGTGAGCTGAAGCCGGGGAGCCAGTAAACAGAGGGAGGAGCGACCCCGAGGGGAAACAGCACCCTGTGGGCAGCCAGCCCGAGCCAGAAGCAGGGCAGCTGCAGCCACTGCCACAGAACAGGGGCTGCTGATCAAAACGCGGCTGGCATCAGCTGCTGGGCCTGGCAGGGCAAGGTCCGCTGACCCCAGGACGGCGCGGCGGTCAGAGGCTGGCCTGTGTGCAGCCCTGAATGTCCTGAAGTCCCCGTCTTGATGCCCCGTGGTCTTGGCTTTGTGGCTTGTGAGTGGAGACCTGTGGCACAGTGGATGAGGACCGCCACTGTCCCCATCCCGCCAGGACAGCCATCTGCTGCCTGCTCCCTGCCCTTGGCACTGTTCCTATCTCCCCTTGCCACCCCAGCCTGCAGCCACGGGCACCTCTGCCCTGGGGGGCCTGGTGTGGCACACAGAGGGCCTCATCCAGGCTGGCATTTGGAGCATCCCAAGGCTTGGGGGTGGTGATCCCCCTGGCCAGGTTGGCAGCGACATGGCACATTGAGAGATCAGCTTGGCAGGAGCCTCGGCCAACTCCGCATCCAGGTGCCAAGCACATGCAGGCACAGACATCACGTCCTTGGGTCAGGTGACAGCCCCTGGGGAGGGCATGTCCTTGGGGTGTGGCTGGTTCACCATGGGTCATAGAGAGCAGACGGGCACCCTGTATTTCAGCTCCCCAGCGGCTGGCCCTGCTCGTCCTCCACACAATGGACTTAGGTCCGGAACTCGGCTGTGCATGGGTGCCAGCTCCTGCTTTCTGAGTGGCAAAGGCCACCTGCTGGTCCCAGTCCTGGGGAGCCACTGGCTGCCGTGCATCTCAGAGCCGCTGGGTAGGAAGTGGGGGGGGGACATCTTGGAAGCCGCCTCCAGGCTCTGCGCTGGGCAGGCATGTCCCTCTCAAGGCGGCACAGAGGGTGTACGGTGTTCAGGCCCTTGTTCTCCTGAGCTGCTCAGGACCAAGGGTCAGAGCACGGAGACAGGAGCAGTGCCCTCTCCGTGCAAGCGTGTCTCACCCTGGATGGTCAGTGGCCGGGGCCCCTGTGGCACAGCCTCACTGACCAGCTGCAGCAAAGCCAGCAACTCAGCGAATCCAGCCCCCAGCCTCAGGCTGTCCCCCTCCTGCCGGAGGGCCGCCTGGAGCAGAAGGACTTCTGAGGTCAGAAGGCTTGGCCCTACCCCTAGGCCTGGGGCCACAGCTGGACACCCAGGGCCCTGTCTCAGTGTGTGCCTTGAACCGTGGTCTGACAGGGTGGTGGGAGCTGGGGCTGTGCTCTCTGGGGATCTGTGTCCATCCCACCCCTCCTCAGCTGTAGAAGGACAGAAGGCTGGTCCCTTGGGTATAGGGCAGAGCCCACAGCAGGCCTGGCCCCTGTGAGGGGACACTGGGGCTTATCGGAACAGCACAGTCCGAGGCGGATACAGGGATGGCAGGCCCAGCCTCCCCCACCCCCCCCAAACCCGTGTGTCCTGGGCCCAAGGGCTCAGAGTAGGACTGTCCAGGGACCACCTCCGAGTCACCACCTCCGAGTCCAGGGACTACCCCCGAAGTCCAGGGACACTACTTTTGGAGCCAAGTGACCTCTTCCCTGAGGTCTTGGAGGCTCCATCACCCCTGAACTCAGGGACCCCCAGGCTGATGGCACCCTGAGCCTGTGAGCCCATGAGCCCTGCTCCTCCTCCCTAGCCCGGGCTGGCACAAACCCAGGAACACAAGCATGTTTGCTCTGACCACCGGCCCTAAAACTGCCCTGGCTGTTACCTGAGGCCAGAGCAGGGAGCACTCAGGGAGGAAGATTCCCAGGTAATAACAGGGAAAACCGCAAGGCCAGGAATGTGCGAACTTGATGAGCTCAGGAGGCAGTGAGCTCCCCGTCTCTGGAGGTATGTAAGAGGCAAATGAGCCACCCCAGAGCCGGGCAGAGACTGGCCCTTGTGACAAAGCCCGCGCCATCCCATCCCACATGGAACACTCCCGCCCCCCCTCGGAGGCCTCATCTCCTGAACACAGGGGCCGCCTGCACCCCGCAGAGAGCTCTCTGCTTGAGAAGCAGCAGGGGGCACATCTGCAGCCACTTCTCCCAACACTGATGAAGCACCTACTGTGCGCAGTCTGGTCAGCGTGGTCCAGCCTGCTCACTGTGACCTCTGCAAGCCTGAAGTCAGCCTGGAGGGCCCCGCCCCACACCAAGCGACAGGGAGTCACCCAGACCACTCCCCATCCATCGGCACCAGGAATCCCTGAGACATGGGGTGTGTGCCAGGCAGCATGGCCCCAGCGGCCACCGCCCGCCCCGGGACCCCCTCCACTGTGCAGGGCGAAGGTGGCCCTGCCCGCACCTCCCAGGCTGGTCCCCTGTGGCTGGCGGGCCCTTCCATTGCTAAGCAATGTCAAAAGTGGGAGACTCGCTCTGCTGCTTTGTCTGTGGCCGAAGGCCTCGTGGAAGCCAGGACAATCAATCGTGCATAACGGCTTCATTGGAGCCAATTAAAAGAGGACAGATTTCCCTTCAAACTCGGTGTGCAGTGGTGCACACTGTAGGAAGCCGGTAACTGAATTATTTCTCCATACAGTTTGGCATTTTATATCCTGGGGGGCGGGTGGGCAAACAGCACTGTTTCCACGACAACGTGGTGAGCAGGCGTGGGCCCGGCTCCCCGTGGAGGGGCAGCTGCAGGAAGGCCACTCGAGGCCGTGGCACCATGAGCCGTCTGGTCCTCCTGACCTGACATTTAATCTCCACAACGGGGCGATGGAGCCAGCAGAGAGGAGAGCTCCAGGCCGGGCAGTCCTGACCCTGCCCACGCACCACTCGGAAGACTGTCACCCCGGCGCTGTGGGGGGCTGAGGCAGGGGGTCCCTCACGCCTTCCCAGGAGCCCGCTTGCTTCCTCCTGAAGCTGCGTGGAGGTCCCTGCTTCCCGAGATGCTACAGTCAGTGAAGAGCAAAGCCACCCACCGGGAGGAACAGACACTCGGCAGCCGGCCCTGCACGTGAAGCGGAAAATCCCCGGCCGGCCCAGCGCTGCAGCTCCACGGGCCTCTCGCTGCACCAGCCCCTGCAGGGCACTGCCCTCAGCTGCCCCACAGCCCGGGCCTGGCAGCCCTGAGGGACGGCTCTGCTGCTCCGAGGGCAGGGACAGTCCTTCCCGGGCTTGTGCTGCCCGGCCACGATGGTGGTGGCCCCGGGTAGGCCTTGCTGTGTCTGACCACCAGAAGGAGGCTGGTGGGAGGGCAGCCTGGGTGGGGTGCAGGTGGGGAGGGAGCGGAGGCAGCCAGGCCCGGAGTCCGAGCCCTTGGCGGGCGGGGCTTCCCTGGGTGCTGGAGCCGCAGTCAGGGAAAGGGCTGGAGCCTGGCTGGCCCTGCGTCCTCGGGCTCAGGCTGCTGCAGAGGGCAGGGACAGGCCTTGGTTCAGACTCCAGGCAGGGTGCCTCTCTCCCTCCGGCTGCTAAAGGCTGCGGCTGAGGCCGGGCCTGGGGACTGCTATTCAGGGACTCCCCACCCATGCAAGCCTGCAACCTGAATGCCCTCTGGGGTTCTCCAGGTCCCCAAACCCTGGGGGGGGGGAATACTTGAGAGCTGAGAATCTGCCCTGTGGGTCTGGTCGACTCCCAGTGTCTCCTGCTCCCCTCGAAGCCCTGATCTCTAGCTCTGTCTATCCAGCATCCCTAAAAGGGTGGGGGTGCATATCCTGTTTCTTTTTTCTCTTTGGCTGCCAGGTAGCTCTGGGCATGTTTTGTATTTGGACCTAAGGGCAGGACGCCTTTAATGGACTTTCTGCGCCCATGTTTCCCCTCAGCCCTGCCTGGCTGATCCCTTATCTCAGCCATAATGACCCTATTGTGCTGAAGCTTTTTACTGGGAGCAGCCACAAATCCTCTTGGCAGGAAAGTAAAACATTTTTGGTCCCCAGGGCTTTCTTTTGGCCCAGCCTGCAGCTGACTCTGCTTCCCAAGCGACTTCAGAGGATGGCACTGTGCCCGTGCAAGGCCCCTGACCCTCTGGAACCCAGCAGGCAAGAATGTGCAGCTCTTGGCACGGGGTGGGAAACGGAGTGTGCCTGGCTGTCGAGGGAAGGGACAGGACAGGACACTTGGCCCCTGCCCTGAAAATCCATCCTCGGTGCCCCAGACACCCCACCACCCATCCTGCAGCACACCCGCAGATCACCCTCGGGTCTCCCCTGAACAGGGAGCGACAGACAGAGACGCAGCAGGTGCCTGCCATGCCAGAGATACAGCCTTCGTGTGTAGGGGACCCCGTGCGCCAGCGGAGTTGGGGTCTCAGTTCCACGCAGAGGCCGAGGCTGCCAGGCAGACCTGAGACGGGCCTCCTGGCTCTGCGTGTTCTGATCTGACGTGGTGCTGGAATACTTGAGCCCTGCAGATGGATATGATATAAAAATACAGCTGCTGCGGGCAGCTCAAGGAAGGGTGGCTTCTTCACCAGCCAGTGCCACGGCAACGTACCCCCTCGGCCCCCCCCAGCCGGGGCGGGGAGCTGCGTCTCCAATCCCCGCCATTCCCCTGCACCCAGGAATATTCTCTGTTCATTCCAGGCCGAGCTGTTAGGAGAACCTGGGGCATCCCTCTTCCCACAAGCTCAGCCCCAGAGGCCATGGCAGAACCTACACGGGCACCAGGTGGGATGAGTCACATGTGGGCTGGGCCAGGCGCAGGGACCTCAGAAAGCCCAGTACTGGGGCCAGCACCCCCAGAACCTGCTCCCGAGTTCATGGTTTGAACTCCCTAACCCACACAGTCACCTCTGAGCCTCAGTTTCCTCCACCGAGACAAGGTTTGACAACCCTGGCTTGGTGGAGCAGATTCAAAGAGAGGCTGGATCCACAAAGATGAGACCACCACAGAAGTGGCCAGACCTACTGGCCAATGAGATCGGGGCAGAGTGCCCAGCCCTCAGCCACACTCCAGAGACATTGCCCTGGCGGGGAGTGCTCAGCACCCTCATAGCAACGCCAGCACCCGCATTATTCAGGGTGACCGGGAGGGGCAGAAGGTGACCAAGGCGACCAGCTGTCCCCACAGCAGGCAGGCAGGAATCAGGCTTCTGTCTGTTCACTGGGGGGCTGAGGTCTCCAGGGCTTTGGCCCTGTGTGTAAGTGGTGACCACCTTGAGGACACATGCTTAGTGGTCCCTGAATGCCAGGCGAGGGCAGCTCCAGGTCTGGAAAGAGAGGCGCAGGTGGCTGTGATTTCCCCCCGTGAGTCTCTGTGCCCAGCCCTGCACCAAGGCGATAGCTCGTGGCTACACAGCTCTGGCCAGGGCAAATGCATTTCCCCTGCAGATCTCAGAGGTGCAAAGAAACCCAACACACTGACCTGGTGCCAGCTATAACATGGGCATGCCCTAGCCGGGTGGCCCCCGTCCCTTGGCAGCCTGGCACCCAGCCCCGAGCCCTCCTGCCCTGGCACAGAACTCTACCCCTGCCACAAGCATGGCTTTGACTTCTAAAGCGCACCTGCACCTTCCCGCCTCTGGTGCCTGCCCCAGGTGCCCTCCTCTGCCGCGCAAAGTGGCCCACTCCCTGTGACCTGGAAAACGGGGTGGTGGAAACACGCTCGCTGCACCGTGCGGTTACTGCTGACATCAGAGCCAGAGGCCTGAGCCCTGGCTGGAACTTCTTACCAGCGGTGACCCCAGGCAGCCCAGTTCATCTCTCTGGGTGTCCCGAACAGCTCCCGAAGTGTCACTCCTCTCAAGGCAAGGGCATCCTGAGGTGGGCTGGGCTTGAGGGTTGCCACCACATCTGGCAGCAGTTTGGACCCCTCCTGCAAACCGCACGCTGCAGATTCTGGAGCAATTCTGAGGCCCTGGGCTTTGCCGTTTTCTAAGGACACGAGTGATTCTCCACCTCCCCAGTGCACTCACATGCCCCCTCCTGGTAATGGTCACCGCAAGGGTCCTGACCCTGCCAGCAGGGCGGACAACCCCTCTCTACATTAGAAGCCAGGCCCAGGGAGAGCTGGGCATCTGTCCAGGCCTGCAGTGGGCAGTGGGCAGGTTCTGATCCACCTGGGCTGGTCACTCCTAGCTCCTTTCCTTGCGATCCTCCGGGAGGTTCCCCGTCTGTGTCTAAGGCCGCCCAAGCTGGCCACGGAGTCAGATAGGGATGAGAAGGCAAGGTGCTCTGCGTGTCTGCAGGAGTCTTCTCCAAGGGACCTTCCTGGTCCCTGCCTGGGGGGACAGAGCTTAGGGAGGAAGGCAGGACTGAGGGCTGAGCCCTCCCCAGCACAGACTCTGGGACATAGGTGGCCAAAACACACCCTTGAGGCCCAAGAGACTTGGGAGCCCAGGGAAGAGCAGGAGCCCCCGCGGGAGCTGGAGGTATACTCACGGGGACCTTGCGCCCTTGCTGTGTCCAGCTGCGGCTTCCAGCCCTGCACTCAGCTACCCCAGGCACAGCCAGGCTCCGAAGCAGGGGCTGGAGGAGCCCGTGGGGCCCTGGCCAGCTGCGCACCCAGCACCATGTTGACTCACCATTCTCCCAGCCCGATGCTGAGGGTGAGGCCGAGCAGGGTGGGAGACGTCCCAGGGCATGGGCACGGCTCCGGCTGCCTCCCCTATCCCTGTGGGTCCCCACCGCACTGCTCAGGGCCTCAGAAATGTAACAGGTGGCGCTTGCACAGGTGAGCACAGGCCTCCTGCCTGCCTGCAGTCTAGAGAAGAGAGACGGGGCAAGGGTATTCCTTTGAATAGCCAGCCAGAAAAGGCTCAGAGCCTGGGGGGTGAGGCTTGGACTTGGAGCCCCTCCCCCACGGTGGCAGGTGCCTGCACAGGGCAGGGGCAGGGAATGCAGGGGTCAGCCCCCCAGTTCTAAACTTGGAGTCAACTCAGGGGCTACATTCTTTTACTTCTTAGCCTCTTGTGGCGCAAGAATCCTGAGTATGCTCCACATGTGTACAAGCGTTTCATTTTTTAAAAAGACCCCTGGTTCTCACGCAGGAACCCAGGGGCCACCAGAGCCCCCTGCACTCACGGAGGGTGGATGAGCAGAGTGAGGGTCTGGAGGCCACCCCACCCAGGCAAGAAGGACAGATGGCTGCTCCCGACACTTAGGTTACAAAGGTTTATTTAGAAAATAGTTTGGTTGTTTTGGCTGTTGTTTTTGGCAAACATCTAAATACTTTCAGTAATCAAAGACTGTCAGTGCCTTCCAGAGTCGCCCTGGTGCTGGGGAAGTCAGCCCTTGTTCAGCGGGGTCACTGGGCAGTGTGCGTGTCGGGGAGGCACTAACCCTTTCTCACTCATGCGGGGGCCGCGCCCGCTCGGTGGGTGTCACACCCTGACTTCACAGCCGCACCCGCAGGGCCCCTCCGGGAGCTGGAGCCAGGCCGGCAGGCCAGAGGCAGCCTCTTGCTGAGAGGGGAAGCAAAGGGGTGACCCCTCTCTCCTCCCCACTCCCTGGAGGCAGCGCCAGCGCACCCTCCCCTGAGCCCCACAGGCCACTCTGTCCCGGGGTCTCTGGGGAGGCCACTTTGCCCCTGTCCCAGCCGTCCAGGACGCGCCATCACTGGCGGAAGCCCCTGTGCCTCCTTCGGAAGAGGATGTGCTTGAAGGAGCGCCGGAAGTCCTGGTTGAAGACGGTGTAGATGACCGGGTTGAGCGAGCTGTTGCAGTAGCCGATCCAGAAGAAGAACTTGAAGAGCGGGGTGGGCAGCTGGCAGGCCTCGCGGCAGATGCCGTACAGGCTGTAGCTGAAGAAGAACGGGAACCAGCACAGCACGAACACGCCCATGACCACGGCCAGCACGAAGGTGAAGCGCTTCTCCCGAGCCTGGGCCACCTTGCGGCGGCACACGCTGCTGCGCGCCCGGCGCCGGCGCGACAAGAAGAACTCGACGGACCGTGAGCTGGCACGCGACAGGCGCCCGCCGGGGCCGGGGGACCGGGCCGTTGACAGGGCTCCCGGATCTGCCGCTGCGGACCCCGAGCCCGGCCCCGGCGCTTCCGCCCCAGCCTCGCGCCGCCGTGCGCCCCGCCGCAGCGCACCCCTCCGCCGCCTCCTCTCGGCCGCGCTGCTCTCGTCCGGCTCCACGTCGGCGCGCGGGGGCGCGCAGTGCCCGTTTTCTCCCGCGGCTGCCGCCGCTACCACGCCCAGCCCGTTCTCCGTGGTCGGGGACTCGCCGTCCGGGCCCGCGGGCCCGCGCTTCTCGCTGAGCGTGCGCGTGCGCAGCTTGGCCACGCGGTAGATGCGCGCGTAGACCAGGCCCATGATGAGGCAGGGCGCGAAGAAGGAGCCGATGCAGGAAGACAGGATGTACCAGGTCTCGTCGTTGAGGCCGCACTGCGGGTAGGCGGCGCCATCGGGCCGGCGGTAGAAGGAGACGAGTGGCGGGAAGGAGATAACGGCCGAGATGAGCCACACAGCCACGATGGTGGCCTTGACTCGGCGCGGTGTGCGCTTCAGGTTGTACTCGACAGCCTGTGTCACCGACCAGTAGCGGTCCAGGCTGATGGCGCACAGGTGCACGATGGACGAAGTGCAGAAGAGCACGTCCAGCGCCAGGTACACGCCGCACCACACCTGCCCAAAGTACCAGTAGGCCATGAGCTCGTTGGCCAGCGAGAAGGGCATGACCAGCGTGGCCACCAGGATGTCGGCCGAGGCCAGCGACACCAGGAAGAGGTTCTGCGGCGCGCGCAGCGCCCGGCTGGTGAGCACGGCGATGACCACCAGCACGTTGCCCACCACGGTGAAGACGATGAGGAAGCCCACCACTGCCGCCAGCCCTGCCACCGCCCCCGCCGAGTACTGGCTGGGCGGTGGCCCCCAGGCGGCCCCCGAGCCGTTGGCGCCGCCGCCCCCCTCGCCAGCGCCGCTCGCGTTGGGGCCCTCCGCCGCCAGCAGCGCGGCCGCCAGCGCCGGGGAAGCCATGGTCCTGTGAGCTAAGCGGTCCCGCCCAGGGCCGGGTCGCAGCCGCCGCAGCAGCTCGGGCGCTCCCCAGCCCGGGCCGGTGCCTGCATCGCCCCGCAGCTGGCCCTCGGCCGTAGTAGCCCGGCGAGCGGTGCGCCGGAGAGCGTGGCCGCCGGGCTCCCCGCCGCTGCCGCGCGCGCGAGTGCACAGCCGGAGGCGCCTGGAGCGAGCGGCAACGCGGCGGCTGGGGGAAGGGGGGCAGGTCCTGGGGTATCCGCGCGGCCCTGCTCACGAGGAGCGCCCCGGCAGCGAGCCCACGTTGACGCGGCGCCCCACCGGACGCGCCCGGGCGGCCCCACGGTCCCCGCGCCCGACTCGGGCGCAGGCTGCAGGCGGCGGCGGCGGCCCAGGCGCTCCGCCTCCCATCCGGCCGGCTAAAGCTCGGCGCGCCGGGGCGCGGGCTGCCGCTTCTCCGGGCCCCCGCGCCCGCGCGCAGCCTCTGGCTCCAACTTTACTTTCCCGGCCCGGGCGCCGGCGCCGCTGCGTGTCCTCCCGCTGCTCCCGGGCACGGGCGCCGCCTCGCCTGCCTCGCTCGCCAGCGCTGCGCCGCAGCCTCCTCCTGCTCCTCCTTTGCCGCCGCCGCTGTGCGCTCGCCGCGAGTGCAGCCGCCCGGGCTCGGCTTCCAACTTGGGTCGAGTTGCGCAGCGGGGAGGGAGTGCGGGGCGGGGCGGGGCGCCGGGCAGGCCCGCGCCGCCGCCCCGGGGGGAGCGGGCCGGCAGCCGGAGCCCGCGGCCGCCTCGGCGGCGAACCTGATGGCGCAGCGCCGGGGAGGAGTCCGGGGCGGCGGCGCAGGGCGCGCGCTCGACGAGGGCGCCCTCTCCAGGGCCGACTGCAGCCTGCCGGGCTGGGCTGAGCGCCGGCTGGCCTGGGCGGTGAGTTCTAGAAGCCTGCTCTTTCTAAGACGGAAAGCGTCTCGCCTCCCCCGGGCACAAGCACACGCGCGCGCGGGCGCGCACAGCGGCGCGCAGCACCGCTGGCTCAGGGTCCCAGGCCAGACTGTAGGGCAAGCGGCTTGCAACCCCGAGAAGTAGGCGGCACAGCCAGGCGCACACTGGCCCGGCGGAGCCTGGGGTCTGTGCTCCCCTGGGAAGCCGCCCCCTCCGCCAGCCTCGGGTCCCTCCTCTGCGCGCTGCTTCCCAGCGCTGCTGTAGCATGAATCATAACGGCGGTGCCTGTGCAGCCCCGGGCGGGCTCCCAAGCGCTGCACCCATGTTGGCGATATTTGAAGTTCAATTCTTCCGCTGCGTGACCCTTTTAAAGGCGGTGGGGTGGGGGTGGGGGGTGTTCGTAATCACCGCCTCCGACAAACCCCAAACCTGGCAGCTTTGGAGTGGGCGCAAAGGAGAGCCATTGGTGGGTGGCCCCTTCCCCCACCCAGCCCTGTGCATCCGTTTAGGAGCTGTTGCTCTATGGCTGGCCTGGGTGCCGGGTGTTGACCCCTCAGTGGAGGAGAGACCTGCAGGGAGGAGGCTGCCCAAGGGGCTCAGCTGGAGTTCCTAGGCTTACCCCCCACCCCCGCACAGTCTAGGAACCTGCCCAGCTGCCAGGGGCCTCTGCTGCATGGTCTGGTGGCTGGGAAGGGGGCTTCCCTTCCCGTCCTGGGAGATAGGTGCTTGGCCTCATGGGAGGGCTTGGGGTGACCTTGCCCCGTCCCTATGTGTAGACCCAGCAGTGAGCCTGGTCTGGCGGTGCCGTGCCTCTCTGGGCTCCTGGGATCCTGCTTGCACCCCTTGGCCTGGCATTTTCTTATAAGGCTGGAGAGCCTCACTCAGGCGCTAAGCAGATGTCACTGTGGAGCTCCGGCCTCCTTGTTCGCTGTTTGTTACCGCTCAGCCCTCACTTGGGCCTGCCCAAGGCAGGGTGCACTTGGGGACCAAGTGTCCCGTGCCAGGCCTGGGTGCCTAGAGGCTCAGGAGGCAAATAGCTGGGGCTGTCATGTGAGGGTTAAAGGTCACTTGAGTCCTGGTGGCCTAATAAATACAAGCCATCAGTCAGGGCACCCGGGTGCGTTTTGGGTGGAAGACCCACACTCGGCATCCTCTATCACTGGCACACTGGAGCTGGGTTCCAGGGAGCCCTGGGCTGCGTGAAAGACTGCAGGAGGACTGCATGGAGGAGGTGACAGCACAGCACTTGGGGCACAAGGAGTCTGGTGATGCCAGGAAGGGAGACAGCACTCTGGGGCAGGGCAGGCCAGAGGAGCGAGCTGACAAGGTAGTGATGTTGGTCAGATCAAGCGCTGGAGAGATCACTGCCCCAGCACCCCACCCGCTACCAGGGCTCCCAGGCAGGAGGGGCCTGGCCTCTGGAGCAGCACTCCAGGGGGTGCACGGGGCAGCGGGGAGTCCTGCAGGGTCCTGCTCCAGCCGCAGTGTTTATAGGTGTTTATAGGTGATGGCAGCCTGGCCCCAGGAAAAGGAAACGGCTCCTGGGCTTGAAGCCAACAAGACTCTTGATGCCCAGGAGCCGCTCTGCAGGCCATGGTGGCCGAGGGCATCTGGAGTGCCCAGCCAGCATGTGGCCTGGGCCCATGGGGAAGGACAGCCGGCTGTGTGTTGTGGTGCTGAGACCTGAGCTCCAGCCTTACTGGGAGGCAGGAGGGACCACACAGGGCCTTGAAGCCAAGGGTGTGAGGTGGATAGTGCCACCGTACCCCAGCCCACGGGTCAGGCCCAAGCTCTGACACAGTGCGTGCAGAGCTCTGGTGCTGAAGCCCCAGGGAGCGCAGCTGTTGGCAGCGGAGCGTGGAGCCTTTTGCCCAGACATGGAGCGTGAGGCTTGCCAGGCTGCTTCTGACGATCCTGCACCAAGCAAACAGCACAGCCCAGGGAGACGCGTTTCTGCGAGAGTGTGGCCAGCCTCGGCCATCGTGGGAGGCGGGATGGCGGGACTGCGCCGTGGGGAGGCAGGCTGCTCTGGCCGTGGCGGTGGGTGTGTCTGACACACTCACAGGGGCTCCTGGGAGGGGGCGGGTGCATTACAGAGGAAGCTGTGCAGACGGAGCTGCAGAGGCACGGGTTCACCTCACCCAGGAGGTGAGGCCCAGAGAGCAGCTCGGCCCAGCACAGTCACGCAGCCAGGGGCCTTGGATGCTCTGCCCAGCTGCTGTGCCAGGGCAGGAGCTGCCCTGCAGGGACAGGGATGCTCACCTCCGAGGCACTGGGGCTGCGGTGCTCTGCGCTTCTGAGCAGCCTCAGCGTGGGCTGAGGGAACTCGTCGCCTCAAACCACCTTGCTGTGCACACAGGTACGCATGCACACACACGTGCACCTCCTCCACACACATGTGAGTCTGAACGCCCACATGCATACCTGCACACATGTATTCAGACACCCACCCACAGGAGTGCACTTTCCATGTGTGCACTTATGCACACAGGCATGAATGTCTATGCACATGCACGCACTTGCATGCGTGCAGATACACTGATTTGTGCACATGCTCCTCTTGCACACTCCCCTGCATGCACATGTCCATGCATGCCCACATCTATGCCTGCACACTGTGTGTACACTTGCACTTACCTCCTTGTGTCATGTGCCCACAAATTTACCCAGTAGGACACATAATTATGCATGTGTGCACACTCACTCAGGCATGCACTTGTTCACACAGGACACACATGCATCTTGCACATGTGCACACGCATACTGACATTCTTACACACATAGTATGGGAACCTAGAGCCAGACATGCACACATACCACGCTCATGCGTATAATCATGAACACATGCTGCGCACACACTTGTGCACAAATACATACTTGTGCAGATATGTGCTTTGCACATGTGTGTACACATGGCTGTGTGCACCTGTGTGCCTCCGTGCACAGCCCACTCCCACAGGGCAGCACACATGTGCGTTGTGTGCACAGAGGCCTGAGGCCTGACTGACTCTCCGCGCTGCAGAGCAGACCCGCACTGCACTGGCCGCAGCGTCCCTTCCTTCCTGGGCGGGTCTGCCCTCCAACCCGCTCTTGGATGATCCACCTCTCGGTCTAGGCTGAGGGCCACCTGCCCTTGCTCACGTGGCCCCTGGGCATTGGCATATGCTGTCTTGTGGCCTGGGGACCTTTGCCTCCCTATATGTCCCTGAGGCCCCTCTTCTGGGAAGCCACACTGCTCAGCCCAGCTGGGTCCTGGGCCCCTCCTGCATGCTGGCCAGGCAGTGCCATCCTAGTGACTGTGTCTTCAGTAGTGGGTCTTTGGGGTGCTGCGTGCCCCTTCCACCTGTGCTGAGTCCCCATTCACAGCTGCTAGGGAGAGCTAAGTCAGAGCGTGCTGAGCACCTGGGTACACAGGGAGGGCATTTCGGGGAGCTCTGAGCCGTGCCTGGCCCCCAGCCAGCCTCAGCCCTGCTGGGGCCTGGGTGCTGGGTGTGCTGTGGGTCCAGGGAACAAGGGCGAGGCCTCTTCCTGGCAGCTTCCTCTGCCGACCTGGTGGCCCATGCCCAGCACGTCCTTCCGGGCTGCCTCGATGTGAGTGAGCCTCCTGCCTTCTTGGCCTTGGTTTCCCCTGTCTGTGGAGCAGGCCAGGGCGAGCAGGGGCCACATGCACCTTGCTCCTCTGCCCTCACAGCGCTGCACACAGGTGTGCAGAGAGCAGAGCTTGTCAGAGGCCCCTCGTGCTCGGCCCAGCCCCGGGGATGCACAGCGAGGCTGCAGCAGCTTCCTTGTGTCAGCACCCAGAGCGTGCGTTTCCTTCCAGCCAAACTGAAGATTTATCCCAGTGTTTATTGGAAATTTCATTTTTTAAAAGACAAGACAGGAAAAAGCAAGGCCTGCTCTTCTCCCCGCCCCTCCCTGCTGGCTTGGAGAAACCGATCTGTCTCGTCAGCGCTCACAGCCGCAGACAGCCCATGGCAATCTATGGGCAATGGATTGGGCATAGCTAAGTCCCGCAGCCCCGAAGGAGGCTGGCTGGGAACCGGGGTGCCCGGGGGCGTGGGGTGAAGCAGGGCTCCTACCCTGGGTCTGCCCTGGCCCCAGGTCTGGTCCCACCTCGTCCCGCCTCCCTAGGCCTTGTGCTAATGTCCCTGCCCCCTGACTGCCCCCAGGGGCCTGCACCTGCCTGGCCCAGTCCTGCCTTGGAAGCCAGGCCTTGCTACATCGGCCTCCCTCCCTCCATCTGTCCAGTCCACACGCTGCGTGGGCACCCTCAGAGTGGCCTCCAGCCTCCCCTCCCGGGCGTGGGCTTAGGGAGCAGCCTAGGTCGGGCTGACCAGGCTTCACACGGTGGCCCTGGGAAGACCTTCTGTTTCCCAGCCTCACCAACTGCCATGCAGAGTCCCCAGGATGACTCCTGGCATCGCTTGTTCATCGTGGAGATGCAGGACCGGGAGGCAGAACTCAGACCCAGTGAGACCTCCCTGATGACAAGCAAGAAATGGACAAGAAGAGCCACAGCTGCCTTCCCCCTCACTGTGCCTGTGATGTGATGCCCAGAGCTGTGGCCGCTATAATGTGATAAAGAGGAGCTGAGGAAGAGAAAAGCTACAGCAGGAAAGAGGCATCTGCATACTTTGTTCTTCAGCCTCCTTGACCCTGCCCTGTGGCTGTTCTTTGGCCAGGCGTCCTGCTGAGGGAGATAAGCAGCTTTGTTGTTTAATCCCTTAACCCGTGGGTGACCATATCCTAAGATTTGCAGTCCCCAGCCCTGGAGAGTGGCAGTCTGTGGTGGCAAAATAATCCCCATCTGCAGGTGCGCCACTGGGAGCTGTCCGCCTCTTCCAGGTCCCAAACCCTGGGACCAGAGGGACTCTGGAGACAGAAGGAAACGTGGGCCTCACGGCAGGACAGAGCTGAGGGCCTCGGAGGAGCCCGCCCACTGGGCCTCAGTCTCCTCAGCCGTGCGTTCAGATCTGAGTTGTTTAGCTTGTTTGCAGAGCTTGAGTTATGTGGGCAACGTCTGTCAAAAACTCTAACAAACAATACTCACAGCTTCTGACTTAGCAAACGCCCAGGGAGTCCCCGCCAGGCCTTGCGGTCCTCAGCATGCTTGGCGGACCCCATGCTGAGAGCCACCTCTGTTCCACTCTACCACAAGGGTGGTCGGGCCGCGTCCTTTCTGAGCGCACTGATGCACGAGTGCCCTGGCCACGCGCAAAGTGACCATACCTAGTCCCTGAGATGGCCACAGGTTGCAGAAGCCATGGGCGCCGCCTGCGGTAGACTCCTGTGGACCAGCATGGTACTCACCCGTGCAGGTGACCAGTGTGGCCCCAGCGTGGTTCTTGGGGGCCACTTCAGCAAACCGAGTTCTGTGACACCTCCATGTCCCCCGGGAACCTGACCGGCATGTGTGTTAGTGAGAGAAATGTCAGGCTTGTGATTTGTGACTGACCGCGGCCAAGTAAGTGCATCCGAGCTCCAGGGAGTCCAGAGGTTCTTTGGTTTTGTTTTGTTTTGTTTGGCTCTGGGATTTTAAAGTCGGAAAGTGCCAGAGCCCTGAACGTGTCTGGAATGCTCACGTTCGTGCTGCCCTGGATGCCGGCTTCCTCAGCCTCTGGGTGTGTCCCAGTGACCATGCCCTCCCAGTGGGCAGAGCAGGCCCCGAGGCCTGGAATGTTTGGGTTGGAACCTGGACATCTGGAGCCCAAACTCAGCAAGCTCGGCTGTGTTCTCTTCTGAGGTTTTTCTTTCCCAGAAACCTTGAGAAGCAAACAAGCCCCACAGTGCCAGGCACGGGTTTAAACCAGAGCTCTGTCCCGAGAGGGAACAGAGTGCTGCTGTAACAAAAAACCCCGGGGTACAGCAGTGTGAACAGGGTAGAAGTTTCTTTCTCTCCCATAGGAGTCCGGACAAGGCTGGCACAGTGGCCTGGCAAGGATGAGGGCCCTGGCCCCTCTGTCTCCTTCCCTGGCCATCCACAGCAAGCTGCCTTGCCTGGAGGCCTCAGGTGGCCCTGCTCCAGCTCCAGCTGTGGCATCTTGTCCCGGAGAGTCTCTACAGCGGGATGGGGCAGCCATGGTCCTCCAGCCTCAGGGCAGCTCACCTCGGGTCCTTATGCTGACACCCATTGGTCAGATCATTGACATGTGGCCACACCTACTGCAGAGGAAGCTGGGAAATGTAGTCTGCTCGTGACCACCTTCTTCCAAGATCATACTCCATTGCTATAAAATGGGCTTTCCCCACCTCGCCCCTGTGGACATTCAGGGCTGGAGACTTCTTTGTTGGGCAGGGCCACTCTGTGCATTGTAGGACATTCATCCAGAAGAAGCTTTAGACGCCAGGAGCACCCTGCTGCAGTCATGACAACTAAGTACATCCTCGGACATCCTTGCCAGCTCGCTCAAGGACCCGAGCCCAGCGCCCAGACCTTCCAGGCAGATGGAAGGCTGCGCTGGGCCGGGGAGACCCGCAGAGGGGGAGGGAGAGAGGTCTCAGCCTAACTATCAGTGGCACCTAGTTAAAAATAAAGAAAAGACAAAGCTCTGTGGTTATTGTGGGAGGAACTGTCCCTGTCCACATGTCTACTCTTAGCCTCTGAACCTGTGGTGGTGACTTTATTTTGGAATCGTGCAGTAAGGAGTTTAGCCAGTCAGGCGGAAGTTGGCCGCGGTGAGGGACAGGGGTAGGACAGTGTGGGCCTTGCACACACAGGGCCACTCTCAGCTCAGCCAAAGAGACCACATGCTCGGGACACAGGGACAGCAGGGGGAAGTGACTGCTGCCACTGACCACGGCTCCTGTGCTTCGTTCTCCTAACCACGCAGTGAGACCCCAAGGAGCCGGAGGGGGCGTGGTCAGCGTGGGCCCGGTGCTGTGTCTCTGGAGGTCGTGCAGGAGTGTGGACCGTCCGCCCTGACCTGTCATGGCCAGGGAGCTGGCCACCCCCACACAAAGGGCCCTGGGCAAGGAGCCCACTCTTGTGACCTTCTCAGGACGCCACCCACCAGGGACTGTCTTCTATGCTCCCCGTGAACGCTCCTTTGAACCGCGTCCTTCATCGAGATTTCATCCCTCAACTCCGTGACACAGCAGCCCTGCTTGGACCATGACGAAGGCCTTGCAGATGCGGCTGGTGTCTGTGGGTCCCCTAGTTCCATATGCCTGTGTCCTTATTAGCATAGAAGATGGAGACGGCAGGGAGGTAGGCCGTGGGGACAGGTAGGGACTGGGTCATGGGACCACAACCAAGGACACCAAGGGTGGGAGAGGCAGACAGCATCCTCCCCAGAGCCTCCCAAGGGAGTACGCCCTGGCCAATACCCCGACTTCAGACTTCTGGCTTCCAGGGTGATGTGAGAGGAAGTTTCTGTCACTTTGAGCCACAGACCCACTGGCCCAGGCCAGGCTGGGTCTCAGCACAGAGGCGCTGCAGGGCAGGTGTGACCGCCAGCCAGTCACCCCCCCATGGCTGGGTCAGTGTGGCCCAGGAGCTCAAGGTGTCACTGACACTGCTGGAGCTGCAAAGATGAGGGAGAGAGCGTGATCTCCGGGGGGGGGGGGTGTCGGGGAGCAGCCAGTACACGGCCCCACTGGGGTCCAGACCTGGGCTGATGGGGGCGCCAGAGTCTCCGGCTCCTCCCCCGGCACAGGACTCCGACGCTCGGTGACTAGGAGAGGGCTGGCTCTGAGGTCTCAGAGGGGCCTGGAGCTTCTGATGCCTGGATCCTCTTGGGTGAGCGGGGGATTCGCAGCCATTGTGATACAGGAACACGGGTACAAAGATGCTCGCGGGAACAAAGGGCTAAGCAGATGCCGTGCAGCTGGGTGTCTACTCAGAGCAACTATTAAAACAGGAGCACGCTCCACGCGTGCTGCCAGCACTGCCCTGGAAAGCCGCGTGTGACTTGGACAAAGGCTGTATGGACAGGACATGTTATCGTTCAATTTTGAGGAAAGAGCTGCGATTAGGTCTCAGTTCAGTTACAGCAGGAAACATGCGCGAATCCGGCGGGGGAGTGAAGCCTGGTTGGCATCAGCGCGGAGGCGCACTTCTGGGCCTTAGTGGGCCGCAGCGACAGGAAGCTGGGGCCTGGGATGGTGGGGTCAGGAAGGGACTCTTGGCCCAGGAAAGTCCTGAGCGCACAAGTCTGGTGTGGTTGCAAGGCCCACTGGTGTCCAGGAGGGGGCAACGTTCTCCCCCACTGACCCTGGGGGACAGGAGGACAGGATGGCCACTGTGTGCCCAGAAGACTCGGGGGACCTGGCTACTGACATGTGGCCCAGTGTTTCTCACCCCTAGTGCAGCTACCAGAGGCCAAGCACCCTGGAGCACAGGACCAGCTCTGTCTCACCCCCCGGCCAGCACAGCCACCCCCTCCAGGAAGCTCTCCTGGACCTTGGTGGGACCCGATGCCTAAGGGTGGCCCAGGCCCCATCCTCTGTGCTCTCCGGCATGAGGACCATGGCCTAGCCCAGGGTGGACACATGAAGACCAGCCGATGACCGGGGGAGGGAGTGGGGACCTCTGAAGACAACAGCACTTGGGCTACCTTCCCGGGATCGCGGCAGGCAGGCCAGGCCCTCCCCAGCCTCCAGCAGGTTTGAGGTGCGAGTCTTCCCCCCACAATGCCAGCCTGAACTCAGGCAGGAGGAGGTCCAGGCGGGTCAGGGCACAGGCCAAGCTTCCCTGGTGTGGGCATCTCCTCGGGCCCTAGTTCCGACAAGAGAAGCCTGGCCCTGCACAGGAAGGTCACCTCCTACTGGAGCTGATGTCCTCAGGAGATGCCCCTCAGCCCTGTCCACTGTCCACTGTGTGCTGAGGCCCTGGGCCCTGCAGCCCCTCCCCATGTCCTGAGATGGCCATGGTAGTGGTGGTAGGAATCCACGGGGAGCAGTCCTCAATCGGGGCTCCTTCCAAAGTTCTGGCCTCTAAGCTGGGCTTGACGGCATGCACTAGTAATCCCAGTGCTGGGGAGGCTGAGGCAGGAGGATTGCTGTTAGTTCAAGGCCAGCCTGGGCTACATAGCAAGATCCTGTCTCAAAAACCAACGTAAACAGAAAACAAAATCCCCAGAGGTCTGGCCTGCTCCAGGTGGACAGGGCCGAGCCCCCACCACTTTAAATCCGCCTGGGATGTGGGTTAGGGTCCAGTGGCCCTGGAGGAGGCCTCAAGTGGGTGAGGAGGGAGCTTCTTGTGCTCTTGGGCCCAGCCTAGCAAAGCAGCGCAGTGCAGCCAAGCCTGTGACTGTCTAGCCAGCCACAGCCTCGGGCTCCCCGGCTGTCCTGAGTGCCCTGTCGGGCTTGAGGGCAGCACGCAGAGATCTGAGAGCAGCTGGGCCGAGGACCATGGGAGGTGAGGAGACACCAGGGCTGGACGTTGTGTTAGGACGGTCCCTTTCACCTGTGCCCAGTGGGCAGGGGCCACGCACACCTGGAACATGGCTGTGGAGGGCAGCTGAGCAGGGTCCCTGGCCAGCATATGACAGCATGTGACATGCTTGGCACAAGGGGCCTTCCTGGGGGTGGGAGGAGGCAGGACACTGGTGCCCAGGACACGTGGCAGCAGGTCCCAGGGATGGGCAGCCCCAGCTGGACTGTCACACCAACAGCACTGGAGTGACACTCATCGGGAGCTGACCCCTGTCTGTCCCATGTCCACTTCAGGCTGCGCAGGCCACCCAGCCACTGGTGTCTGGGGAGAAGTCTGCGGCCAGGGACAGCGCAGGCTACAGCAGCCGTGCCCCGGGCTCATTGAGCCATTAGGAGGGTATCCATGGAAGCCACGTGCTCAGGCACTCGGCAGGGCGAGTGTTCATTCTGTCAGCAGGGCCGGGTGCCAGGAGACTCCAGCCCCTGCAGTGGCCATGTCGTAGCTTCTGGGAGAGCTGGTCACCTGGCGAGGCCACCACGCCCTGCCTTCACCTGCATGTGGGGCAGGCCTGCAACCTCCCTGGGGAGGCCTGCTGTCCCTTGGTGTGGCCGGCTGAGGACCCTCCTGCCCTGGGCTGCACCTTGGGGGCCACATCCCAGGGCTTCAGACTCAGCTTCTGCTGTCCACGGCACCAAGCCCAGGACCCAGCACATAGCAGGTGCTTGAGAGATGCTGGGTGTGGTCAGGAAAACCAGGGGCAGCTGGGCAGCCAGAATTCCGGGCAGCTTGGGCAACAGCGTGACGGAGGGCCCTGTGGCCACCATATCCATGAGACATGTGGCTGCTGCCCAGGAGCTGTGTGCCCTACTGTGTGCCAATAGGTGTGTCCCAGGCCTCCCTGCAGGGTCTAAGGGGAGGTGGGCGGGAGTGGCCCAGTGCGGGGACCCCACTGCTCCCCCATGCCGTTGAGGAGCTGCAGCTTTGCCTGTGGGGGTACACTGAACGTGTGTCTGCAGTGTGTGCATGTGTGTCCCTGTTTGTGTCTGCCTGTGTGTGCACAGGTGTACATGTATGCACCTGTGCACACGCTGCACATGTGTATGTGTACGTTATAATCACACTGTAAAAGCAGGCCTGTATAATGTGGACTGTTTTATGTGTGTATGCTACGTATGCATGCAAAGCATGCAGTACACATGAATGTGTAGTAGGTATGACATGTGCATGGTACGCGTGTGCATGCCTGCTATGCACATATATGTATACACATCAGATGTACATATATGAAGACGTCACAGATGTGTGTGATGTCTACATGTGTGAGTGCACACACATTGCATGATACGTGACGTGTGCCTATGCATGTGATGCATGTTGTGTGCATGTGCATGTGTGTGCGCATATTATGTGTACGTGTGTTGTGCGCATGTGTGTAGGGCTGTTGGGTCACAGCAAAGCAGTGGCTGAGCGTGAAGGGGATCCTGGTGGAGGTGGGTCACCTATGAGTGCCCAGCATAGGCCCTTGGACCTTTTGTGATGGGTAAGGGACCCCCGTCTTGTCCAGAGGAGAGAGGGCTCCACAGGCCCCCAGGCTGGTGCTTTGAAGCGGCCGCATTCCAGCAACTCAGCCACCCCCAGGAAGTGTCTGGTGAGTGAAGATCTGGTAGATGGGGTCCTCCCAGATAGCTGTCTACCAAATCTTCTAGAGGATGAATTGGCAAACCAGTCCAGGCCTGCTGTTTATCTTTGTATATAAAGTTTTCTTGTAAATAAAGTTTTATGCACCCTGGCAGGCACCCCCACCTTGCCTCCCTGGCTGCGCTGCCCAGATGGACCCCAGCATTGCTGGAGGGCAGCACCCTGTCTGTCCCCATGGCCTCAGCTCCCTGTTCCAGTGGGTCCTGGGCCCAATGGTTTCTGACTGCACCCGGGGCTGTCAATCAGCAGTTGCTGCCCTGGCAGGGTTTCACTGGCCACCCGTTGAGCCTGGAATTCCTCCCGTGCAGGAGACTCCACCTCCACCCCAAGCAGGGAGCCGGGTGGTGGGGCTGTGGTGCAGACCCCGGCCTGGGCGGGCACAAACAGCACGGAAGCACCTCAGAAACCCGCAGACGTCAGTGTACCTCGAGTGAGGCACTTGCTGCAGTGGACCCCAGTCCCTCAGCATATTTTAAAAGTGGAGCAAAATGACCACTGTCTCCAGCATCCAGGGTGGGTGTGTCCCCAGTGGCCTGAAACAGGGACTCCAATATCACCACGTAAGGTTCCTAGTGGTCGTGTGGGGTTCCCAGCTCGTCCAGCCGGGCTGGGTGGACAAGGGCTGCCACTGTGGCTGCCATCCTGTCCCTCGGGCACACAGTGTCGCCTACTGTGCTGCAGGGTCATGCGTGCTGGGCTGGCCAAGGAGCCGTCTGATTTACCTGCTCTGTTGCTGTTGCCTTTTTTCTGGCCACTCATGGAGGCACCGCAGTTGGGGAAAATCTGCTGTCCACCGCCGTGTCCTCCAAGCCGAGCAGGCTCCCCGAGCCCTCTCCGATCCAGCTTCTCACACAGCGTCAGTGTTCGAACCCAGCGCCTCCGCGCACACCGTTGATTGCGGCCTCCCCTGAAGCAGCAGCGCTCCTGTGGGCTGTCCCTGTCTCCCTCCACCAGCTGCCCACTGTCTCACTCCCCACTTGCCACCTGCCTGCCTGTCGGCCTGTGTGCACGTGCTCAGCGCTGTCTTTGCAGTAGTGAGGATTGAACCCAGGCCCCTCACCCCGCGCTGCGTCTCTGCCCATGTTTTAAATGTTATTCTGAGACAGAGTCTCGCTCCGTTACCCAGGCTGGGCTCGAACTCATAGCCTTCCCGCATCAGCCTCCCAGAGGGCTGGGTTCACAGGTGTGCCGCGCCGGCTGCGATGATCGCTGTTCTTTATGTCGGTGCTCAGTTGCTCCAAATTTGGTCAAAGGAGCCCTTTCAAGCTGAGTCCTTGTGACACACCCCCCACTCCTTCTCTCTCCCCCACCAAGTCCCCCCCCCTTTGGCATAACAAGATGTTCTAACCTAATTTTAAACAGCTCTCACCCCAGCCCTAACATCAGCAGCCACTTTTCCCAGGAGCACTGGCCCCTGCTGGTGAGAAACATTTCGGACAACGTGCTTGGTGCCGGGCTCTGCGGTGGGGTTGGAAGGCTTCGGCGCACAGATCTGAGAGACGCACCCCAGTGCTCACACATGCGCACACGCAGGCACACACACGTGCATGCACATGTAACACACGGACACGCATGCAGGTCTGGGGTTTGTGAGGCACCGCTGCCCTCTTGTCTTTTTCCAGCTCCCCAGATGCATTCGTGCTTGCATGTGAGCCCAGACCACCGCCATAGCTTCGTCCATCCCCACACAGGCAGAAGCGCCCACCGGGGCACTGCGGCTTGCTCGGGGCACGCGCTCCCGGCCCCTCCGGCCCAGACTCGGTGCAGACACCAAGCCAGCTCCTGCACTGCTCGGATCGGCTCAGCCTGCATCTCCTCTGCCTTCGCACTGTGGGAGATACGCTTGGTCTCAGTTTTCCCATTCTTTGTTCCTTTCTCATGCTCATTCCTTTAATTTAATTTATGTGTGGAGTGCTGAGCAGCTTCCAAAGCCTGCATGTGCTGGGCGTGGTCAGGGATCGCCCCTCACTGGCCTCCAGGGGGAGGACCTCGGCTGCTTTCCGGGGTGGCCTCCTGCACTCCTTATTGGAAGATGGTGCACCTCCTCCCTCCTCTGTGTCTAACCTGACAGGCGACACCCACGTGTGCACACGGGCCCTCAGTCTCCATCTGTGACACACTGACATCACAGAGGACAGCAAACAACAGGGACCCAGGTCCCCAACTAGGGGTGGGAGAAGCCTGAGAGACAGGAAGAGGGGCCCAGCTTCCCCCAATCAAGGGAGAGGCAGATGGAAGCCCTGCCCCATGTCCCACTGGGAGAGGGGGACCTGCAGGGAGGGAGGCTCCATGGGACCAGGCCGCCTCAATGGCTGTGGGTTTTCTTGTCCCAGGCTTCAAGTGTTCTTCAGACCTTAGGGACGTCGGCCTCTTGCCTAAGACTCGGGTTTCCAATGCTTCCTCCCAGCTCGTTTGCCTCTCCATCCTACTTATCTCCGTCTTTGTCAAGGCTGGTTTTGGGCAGGCTCGTCATGGCAGCCTTTTCCTTTCTTGGACCCACCTCTCAGGTGCAGAAATCTTTCCTGTCGTCCTCACCCAGGGATTCCCTTGGGCTGGCCTCCGGCACCTGCGCTCTCCTGCTTTTCCCGAGCGAATCTCTGGTGCCCTGGAGTTTACTCTCATCCGTGGCATGCGGAAAGGGCCTCAGTTTACCTTTCCTCAGTCAGCCCTAAGCCCAGCACAGCTGCAGGGAAGGGGTTGATGTGGCCTAGGGACTGGGACGCCTCCTCGTCATCACCCTGACTCCTGACTCCTGTCCAGGCGCCCTCCTGTCCCAAGTTCATATGAGAAAGGCGAGCGTGATAGCGTGTCCAGGAGGGTCAGCAGCACCCTCTTCACTCCAGCGCACGGTCCCCTGCTGGGGGGCCACAGGCAGCTGTACCTCAAGATGAAGTGAGCCGAGCCGACAGGGTGGTCACAGCCACCCCCGGTGCAAAGGCCGCCGCTCCTGCTCTGGGAGTGCACCCGGCAGAGTGCTGCTTGCTGTTCTGTCCCCAGAACTGCGCTCACCGGTGACCTAGTGTCCTGTCAAGAGGATGCAGTGACCTGGCAGGAGCCCCACCCAGTGCGTCCCCCTGAGCAGATCTGACCCCGGAGGACACAGAGACCTCGGGAGGTCCAAGGAGCTCTCAGCACCTTGTCCAGAGGACCCACCACCAGGCTGCTGCCATGGATACGATAATCAAAGGACACGAGAAGGAGTCTGAGCACCAGGTTTGAAGAGACAGTTGCCAAAACAGAAATGTCAGCAGGAAATCTGCACAGCAAAGAGGAGGATGTTTCCCAGGAGTCAAGGTTTAAAAAGAAAAGCACCAAACCGGGAGCCTAAGGTTGCGCCAATGGCAGAGTCCCCAGGAGGAAGCAGACGGGGTGAAAAGAATGACTCCAGGGTTAAGGACGGCACTGCCGTCAGAAGCCTGGCCCTGCAGCCTCCCTGGGACACTAAGGAAGCACGGGGTTGGCGCTGCGCCAGAGGAGAGGCAGGGAAGCCGAGCGCGCAGCCCAGGCACCTTCAGGGCTGAGATAAAGCTTCGGCCACCTGGACACCACAGGGAGCAGAGGGGAACAGGTACAGGCGAGGAAGAGCAGCTCAGCCTGTGACCACCTGTCACTCGAGGGCTGGTGCTGGAGCCCTGGAAGAAGCCCCCCACCCAGTATAACCAAGCTGCAGCAATGGCAGAACCATGGCCAGCAGGCGTGGCCAGTGCACCACCCCCTCCCCGGGTGCCTAAAACATCCTGGGAGATCTACACATATGAGAATCCACAGGGCTGTCACCTCCCCCTCAGCCCTGGACACCAGGGGGAATGCATGTCCACGGCTCTGCAGCAAACCATCTTCAACCTAGAATTCGGTGCAAGCTCTCCATGAAGGAACAGGGCAGGGTGGAAACATGTCAAAGCATGGAACACGTGTGTTTACTTTCCACGCAGCTATCATTAGAAAGTTACTTCAGGATGTGCTCCAGCAAGTGCAGGGTCACACCAAGAGAAGAGTGCCGAAGAATCAGTAGATCCAATTCCATGTGGAAGAGAGGCCCAGGGAGAAGCCCAGAGTAGGGACGAGGGGCCCACTGGGGCAGGCAGCAGGGGCTGCCGAGAGTGGTCTCCAGGGAATCAGGGACTTGAGATGGATGTTACAATACGGTAGCACATTTCAAGGGAGGAAATGATGGCATTATAAAGGCGTGCTTCTAAGAATCATTAAAGCTTTAAACACAGGAGAACTATGCAGAAGAGCCAGGGGTAGCTGAGCATGATGGCGAACACTTTTATCCCAGCTTCTTGGGAGGCTGAAGCAGGAGGCAGTTCACAACCTGGGAAATTGAGCAAGACTTTGTCTCCAAATGAAAAAGTAAAAAGGGCTAGGGATGTCGTTCGGGGTTAGAGCACTTGGCTGGCACAAGTATAGTCTTGGGTTCAACCCCTGATACAGAAAAACCGGTGTGAGGGATCACACTAATGTGAGTTTTTCTCTTTGTTGTTGTTGTTATTGTTTAATTTGTAGACAAAGACTTATAGGCAGACAGTGTGAAAAATGAACCCTGAAACACAATTCAGTGTGAATTTTGATACACGAATGAAGGACTGTGACACTAAGCTGTGAAACTGTAAATAACTGGGAAGCACAGATTATAGTAGCCAAATCTGGGAAACAGCCCAAGTGCCCATCAAGTGGTGAATGGATAAAGAAGATATAGCTTTCACTTTTTAATACAAGGAAGTACTACTCTGCCATGAAGAAAGACACACTCAAGACATTTCTAGGAAAATGGACGCCCTTGATCTGTACTCTTAAGTGAAATAAGTCAGACACACATGTGAATATTGTATTGTTTCTCTGATGCGAGAAACCAAAAGTGTAAATAAGGACCAAAATGTATCTGTTTCATAAGACCTCAGTGGCCTTTTTGGAAGAGTTTGGAACAGTTGCAACTTGGGTGGCAGATGGAGAAAGAGTAAGAGCACCCCTGGCTCTCCGCACCCCAGAGCGTCCCTCAGGCCCCCAAGGCCCATAAGAAGCAGCTGTCCACTGGGTCAGCCCAGCTGCGCGGTGTCTACACTGGCGGAGTAACTGCTTGTTCTCCCATGATTCCCCAGATTCAGGTCGGGCTGGGGGGCTGGGTGGTGCCCAGCCAGCCACCCCCTTCTGCAGTCTTGAGTAAAAGCAGATGGCGCTGAGAGCAGGAAGTGGGACACGGTGCTTCCCAAGGACAGGAAGTGGGGGTGCGGAGGAGCAGGGCTTTGCCACAGCTCTGTCCGTCTGTCCACTCGTTCCTGTGGCTCGTGTCTGTCTCTGGCTTTGGAACATTCGCTTCACAAGCTTGGCCCAGGCCATCTTGCCCCCTTTGACCGTTGCCCGGCAGGACCTGGGGCCAGCAGCAGCTTGACTGAGCTCCTGGGTATCTGGAGGAGCCCATAGCCACCAGGTCTTGCGGCAGGACCCTCCTTGGCGGCCACAACCTTCTCCTGGTCACTGCACTGCCACAGCCAACCAGCATCTGCGGTCAGCGGGGGCACGAGTCTCCCCTTTCTGCCCTGCAGGGCCTCACAAGGGGGCTGGGGAGTGTGGGAGCATATGATGTGGACAGCAGTGAGGGCCGTGGTCGCCTTCCTTTGGGGACCGACTCCATGGCGGGACTTTTGCTACTGGGCCCTTCACACAGCCTGATTCACAGGGTGCTGCTCACAGATAACTGGCTGCCACACGGGGCCGCTCTGGATCAAACCCAGACCTCCGGGACCCCAGAAGCCACTGCTTCCCTCCCACCCGCCCTGTTTCTGGATGCCGAGCCTGCCAGGCACCGGTAGCACGGACAGCTGCCCGCATCTTCACAACCCTCTGACCCTGCTGCCACCGCACGGTACCCACGGACGTCCGTCTGTCCATCTCTTCCTGCAGTGGTGACCAGTCCTCAAAGTTAGCTGGGGCTCCTGGCCATGCCCCATAAACTGGGGGGACCCTTAGGTCCCTTGTGCTGTTCAAATTCCTTACAAACAATACTTTTGTGGCTGGGGATTTAGCCTAGTGGCTCAAGCGCTTGCCTGGTGAGCGCAAGGTCGTGAGTTTGATCCCCTGTACAAAAAAAAACCCTTTCGGAGCTTTTAAAAAAAAGCAACTGTCTCACTGGAAAAAGAAATGCAACAGTGTCTTCTTCCACAGCCCGTGGGAGTACAGCCCGGGCGCCACCCGGGCCCCACAGGCCCGCTTTCCCTCCAGTAGCGGGGCGTTCAGGACGGCCCTTTCCACCTTCAGCCCACTCCGGGCCAATCCCAGGCAAGCTTCCCGGTCAGCCAGACCCCGTGACCAGCAGCAAGGTCCAGGGGCTCGGGGCCCTGGCTGGGGGCTCCTGCAGGGCAGTGGCAGCGCCTCCTGTGGGGTGCAGGGTCCCGCGCTGCTGCGGTGCTGAGGAAAGGGGCCGCCTTCAGCCACGGGGTGAAGGTTGTGGGGGTCCCTCCTCCATGCAAGTGGGCTGAGGGGGACACGGAATCAGATGCAGCCAGGTCTGCCGTACTCTGAAGAGGACACGGCTGGCACCGATGGCTGTGGTCCCGCAGGCAGGCAGAGTCTCCGGCCGCGCAGGTCCTGAGGCTCCCACTGGGGTGCAGCGGGCAGACCCAGCTGCCAGGACCCAGAACATGTCCCACCGGCCTTCCGGGAGAAAAACCTCCTCTGGTGGCTTTGGGGACACCGAGAGAAACAGCCACCAGCCGCCAGTGTCTGCAGGCTGCGGGAGAAGTTTCCCTGGCCCCTCACATGCAGCAGGCACACACAGGGCTCCTGCCGTGGCCCCGAGCTGGGGATGTACATGCCTCTGTCCTGGTAGGGCAGGGCCCTGGGCCCCAGGGCACCGGAGGCCAGGATGTGGACAGTGGGTCTCTCCGGGCCTGCATTCTGCCTCAAAGGCTCTGGACAAAGGCTGCGAGCTGGGGCACTGCAGAGGCAGGGGGCAGAGTGGACGGGCCAGCATGCCCTGCCACAGGCCTGTGATTTTCTCCAAAGAGACAGCAGCCCTGATGGCAGTGGCAGAGGGAGGGTGTGGGGCAGGCCAAGCTGCTGTCCTCACCGGCAAGGCCCATCGTGGCCCATGGTCCCTACAGAGCTAGGTTGGGGCCCCCGGGTGGTCTGGGGAGCCTCTGCTGTAGATGTGTTATTTGGGATAAAGGAGGTGCGGACCATCCCCCATCGCGTACCCCCACAGCTGACTCGCACTGGGGACATCCTGGTGTGAGTCTGTATTTGGTTAAAAAGATTTTAAACTCACAGAAAAATTAAGTAAAAATTGCAGAGCATTTCCTGGTGCCCTGCTCCCTGGAGCGGCATCTTCAAACGCCCAGGAAGCCCATGTTTCCCCCAGGGTCCCGCTCGGGGCCAGGGGCTGCGTGGGAGGGGAGGATGTGGGTCCCAGCAGGGCATCTGGCAGAGGGTGGGGAGGGCTGATCCTGCTCCCAGGCCCCCTCCCTCTGCAACAGAAGGGACAGAAGCCCCCTGTTCCGGCCCCTGAGAGGCCAGGGAGTGGAGCGAGGACGGGACAGACAGGGCCGGCACCATCTCTGCCCGCCACGTCGATTCAGTGGGCAAGAAAGAGGGTGTATCCGGCCGTTGGGGACCACGGTAACATGGGTGGTGTGCAGCCCCCAGCCTCGAGGTCCAGGGCACGGAGCCCAGCCTCCCCTAGTGATGACCACACTTCATGGCCCCACCGAGCCCCAGGGCCTGCGCCAGCTGCTGAGCTTCGGGGTACAGCTAAGCCAGCCCTTGGTGAGGAGGGCGAGAGCGGCAGGAACCCGGGCTGCGACGCCCCAAAAGGACAATCGCAGGCCCCCGGGGATCCCAGGGCTCAGGGGCTCCTCTGCCTCTGCTCCACGCTGTGGCCCGTGCATCACGGAGACAGAGACTGCGTCTCAGCAGTCGCCAGCATCAGCACCCCGGACGTCGCACAGAGCCTGGATGATTGATTTTTCAGTGACTGTAATGGGGCGTTATTTTCCTCTCCTTTGAAATCAATCTGGTCAAGGCCGCAGCGCTGGGTGGGTTAAGCTCTGCCGAAGCGCGGGCACAGGAAGCGCAGACAGCAGGCTCCCTCGGGATCACAGCGGCAGCGCCAGCAGGATCGGGCAGAGAGCTGGGGAGCCATGGATGGCTCTGTGGCCTCCGTGGGGGCAGGGCCCACGGTTTGCTGACTGATCCCTGATATGGGAGGGTGGTCACTACGCTCTGCGGAGCCACCGTGGGCACAGGGACAGCGAGCTGGCGGGGGTGAGCTCAGCCCACCTGCACCAAGACACCCGCAGTGCTCGCTCTACCTTTCAGCCCCATGCCCCAGGCGCCCCGGGATCCCCGCCTAGGGCTCCCTGATTCCCTTCACCAGCCAGAGGCCTCCGGAAGTACCAGGCTGAGGACTCTGCGATGGTCACTGTAAATGCACAGAGCACACGGCCCTGGGGCCAGGACAGCTGCAGGGAGGCCTTGGGGCTGGGCTCCGTAAGCCAGGCAGGGCTGGGAGGGGCTCCCCACCTGACCACCATTCTCCCCAGCTTCTCAGGTCGGGCAGGGGTGGCATGCATTTGGGGGTGGATCCCCACCCTCAGCCTCCCCCGTCCGACTACCCACGGTGGGCCAGCCCCGACCCTTGGGGACTCCTCTGGGTGACAGGGGGGAGTGCTCCTACCTGTGGACCCTAGGAGGGCCAGTGGGGTCGGAGGGTGTGAGGTTTCAGTCCCTCACCAAGCAGATGACTTCGGGGACATGATAGGAGGGGATGTCACAGGCCTGTGACCTGGTCCATGGAGCACAGAGCCTCAGGACAGGTGTTACCCACCGTTGATGGGATAGACCCCAAAGTAGACCAAGGAAAATGTTCCAGAGTTTAAATTATGCCATGAAAAGTACAAATCTGAAAGGGGGTGGTCCCAGAGACCCGCCACAGGCCACTTCCTGCCATCCCACAAAGTCCGGGGCCCTGGCAGCCCAGCCCAGCCCCGGGCCGCAGCAGCGCAGGGCGGCCCAGGCCTCAGCAACAGGGGCTCTGCACCTGGGTCCCCTCCCTGGGTGAGGTGGGAAGCAGCACCTGCAGGTGACAGCTCGAGGCACCCCTGGCCCAAGCTGAGTGAGCTCGGCCCCACCTGTCCCCACCCGACCTTTCAGTTGGTCCGGGGGGGGCGCTGGCGCAAGGCCAGGATGGTCTTGCAGACCCCTGGGGTGACTCTGTGGAGGACCCTGCTCCTCCATGCCACAGGGCTTCCCATAGCTCCACAGGGCCCTGCTCAGGGCTCCCGGTGGGAGAGGAGCAACTGAGGCCTATGATTTGGGGGCTCAAGGAGCTTCCCTTTTGGAAGAGGAAACAGAAGGCCACCAATGGGCTAGGCGGCATCTTAGTCGCTTTCCTCAGACACTTAAACAAGGAGCGGTTTATCTGTTTCAGGCCCCGGTCTGCCGGCTCCAGGGCAGGCAGCAGGGCAGAAGGACCTGGCAGAGCAGAGCTGCCCAGGGCATGGGGCACAGGAAGGGAGAGAGAAGCGAGGTGCTGGGAGGGGGAATGAACTCTTCTAGGCCCACCCCAGGTCCCGCCCTCTCCCACAGGCCCCGCCTCCTAACAGCAGTCAGTTTGGAGCCCCAGGACCCATCACCTCCCAAAGCTCTGCCCCTGAGTATCTTGGAGAACCATAGCAGTGAGCGTGTCTGTAGCTACCTGCTGTTTCATCAGCGGAAAGGCATTGACACAGGTCAGCGGGGCCTGCCATGGGCCTGCCTGTGTCCCCAGATGGGCTTCTGTCTTCTGAGAGAGGCCCACAACAAGCTGGCCTCGGGCCTAGCGGGCCCATTGCGCTTCTCTGCCTTATGTCTGGCATCCTGTGGCTAAGGAAAGGGGCATTTGTGATGTTTGGGGACCGACGAGGAGCTGGCCTCAGGGAGCAGGTACTGTCCCTGAGCCCCAGCTGCCACCAGCAGCCTTCCCAGGACAGCTGGGGAGGGTCCGGGGGCTGCTCAGCCCGTTGTGTCCATGCAGAGGAGGGGCCATCAGGCCAGATGGCCCTGTCGCATGGAGGCAGGAGGACGTGGAGGTTAGGACCTCGGAGCTTGGCCTTGGCAGCCTCCGTTTGCAGCCGGGCTTTGCTACTCACCACTGCCGGAGCCCTGGGTGGGAAGCAGCTAGGCCCCCTGTGCCTCAGTTGCCCTGTAAAATAAGAACGAGGACAATGTTTGTCCCATGTGGAGGGTGACACCAGGCACAGCTGGCTCCCCCCTCTGGCTGTCTAGATCTGTCCCGTTTCCTGTTTGCGCCTGTCCCCTTTTTCCGGTTGGCTGCGTGTACAGAGGAGTGAAGCACAGAGTCCAGCCTCCCAGAGGCGGCCTTGTGCAGCTGGTGGACGCTGGCACCGTTTCTTCTGGGGAAGACCCCGAACACCTTCCTGCCTCGGTCTGCGGGACCCCTGAGCCCGTCATCTGGCTTCCCAGGCAGCGCCCTGAGCCATGGTGCATCTGTCACATGGAATCTGGGTAGGGACTCCGTCCTTCCCGGGGGCCTCAAGCTCTCTGTCCAGCACACAGTGGGCATTGATGGGGCCCAGTCTGAGCAGGGATAGCAGATCCACCACCCCCCTGCTTGGCCTCCACAAGTGCTGAGCTCACTGAGCCTCAGTCTCCCCTCCTGAGGAAGGGCCCCAGCCGGGGTGGGCATTCGGAGGTGGACAGGGCGCCCCTCTCCCCGTGTCCGCCGCCCGGCCCTCCTCTGCACCAGCTGCAGGCAATCGCCTTCACTCGGAGCCACTGCCAGCGGCCGCCAAAGCCCAGCAGCAGCTCCTGCTTCTGACACATCTAAAATAACCTCGCTAGCTGGGCTCCCTGCTCATCTTCTCCTACCATTTTCTTAAATTGCATTTAATTGTTTTTGAATTGATTCTTTAAAAATAAATTGTTAGCTGGAGTCGTCTTTGGAGCGTCTGCCTACTCCCGCACGGAGCACGGATCCCGGGCCGGTGGCTTCCTCGCGCTGGCTTTGCGCGTGGTGGCTTCGCTCCTGGCTGGGTGCTTGGTGGCCCTCCGCAGGGGCAGGAAGCAGGCAGTGGCAGCGCGGCCTTCTGAGGTCAGTTGTGGCCGAGGAGGGATGCTTGGGCATCTGTCTTCCCAGACTTCCTTCCCTGCTCTGCGAGCTGGAAGCTATTTCCTGTTTCATCCCTAAGGAAATGGGGAAGCGAAGAAGGACGCAGAGCACTCTCTCCTCCTCCACCCCGCCCCCACCTTGTCACCCCGGCCAAGCACCCCCCACACGTGCTTGGTGCCCCTGCAGAGCCAGCGTCTCCTTGGCAACAGGCCTCCTTCCTCCAGGCAGGGCTGGCTGCCTCGCCAGAGCCCTCCCCCCAGGCCCCCTTGGGCGCCACCAAAGCTCTCACTCAGGGAGTGGGGTGCCCCAGGCTCTGGAGAGCCCCCACCCTCGGGGCCGTGGGTGGAATTTTAAATCCCTGAAGCTTCTTACAAAGCGCCCATGCGGTTAGTTAAACCTCCTAAAATAATTGCAGCCAGGCAATTACTTCTTTCAAAGGCGTTCGGAGGTGTTAAGATCCCTGCTCATATTTTTTGTGTTAACAGGAGTCCTTTTGTGCCGGAGCCTGGGTTGGCATCCTCCCAACAGGTGCTCCTTGGATGGCCCTGAGCACCCTTCCCGTTCTCCTCTCCCCCTCGGGCTGGCCTCCCACACCCGAGGGGGCCACAGGAGCCGAGCAGAGCCCAGGAAGCCAGTGTCAGCATTTTCCGATGCCCAGCAGAGAGGAAGAGCAAATTAGCAACGCAAGGCATTTTCACCGTGTGACCGCTGCCCCAAGCCAGGCCTGGCACACAGGGCAGTCTCGCCCCTGGCCCTCTCCAGCCACCCCTGCAGGGCCTGGTCACAAGGCACTCCCGCCACGCCTGAGTTGCTCCTGTCTGCCTCGCCTGCCTTCTCCCCTCCATCCCTGCTCTCCAGATCTCCTTGGCCACCCTCTCTCCTGCTCTTCTTACTCTGAGCAGAACTTTTTAGCACAGGGATAGACTGGCCCGGCCAGTGGGCGTGGAAGGCAGGACGGAATCGGAGCTCTGAGCCCCCTGGAGCCAGCTCAGGTCCCTGCCCATCAGCCTGGGCTTCCCCGACCCCACCAGAGAAGAGAAGGACGTTGTTGCAGTTCAGATCGACAGTGTCCCCGAGTCCCGTGTGTGGAAGGGGCCTAGTGCGTGGGGCCTCACACTCATCTGGAGACCCATCCACTGTCATGGCTGACAGCGCTGTGGGAGGAGGGTCCCGCCTGGAGCCAGGTCACTGGGGTGTGAACTCGAAGGGTGTTTCTGTGTCCCTGATTCCCCCTTCCCTGATTCCTGGTTGACATGGGGTGAGAGATTTCCTGTGCCAGCCTGTTCCACCATGACGTTCTTGCTTTGGAGCCAAACAACCAGAGACTGAACCCCCTGAAGCCATGAGCCCAGATGAACTTCTCTTCCTTTAAACTGTGGGTGTCAGGCATTGTGTTCCAGCAACAGGAGCATGGCTAGGGCAGATAGGCTGGGTGGTCCACTGTGCACACACGGGGGCTCGTGGTGAGTCACCGGCAGCAACATGATCCTCCCTGCTCCTCCCCCTCTTCTTCCTCCTCTTCACCCCTTCTTTCTCCACCCTGTGCCCCCTACACCCCAGCGACACACTCCAACCAGTCTCAGGAGTGTTGCGTCCTGGGGTCGGTCCTCTCGGGCCTCTATAACCATCAGTTCTGCTCATCCCCAGCCCCCACCCCTCCTGGAGCCTGGGCCAGGTGCACAGGGCCAGCGAGGAGCCAGCGAGGGCTGAGGGGCCTCCCGGGGACCGGACCCCGGCCTCCCTGCACAGGGCATCCGGGTTCCCTCCCCAGTGTTAGCCAGGCTGAGAGGAGGCAGGCGTGGCGGGGCCCCCGCCTGAGGATTCCCGTTCTGCTGCCCCAGTCCCGCTGTTAAACATGGTTCCAGCAATTGGAGTAAAAGTCCAGAAGTTTAAACGGCACAGACTTCTGGTTGGGTGATGGAACCTTCTGCCCTTCTGCTCTGTTCCCTTGGGGATCAGCCCCCATCTGAAGTGTCCACACCCTATCTGTCCCCGGTGGCTCTGAAGTCATTCTGGTCACAGACCAATGTCCTGGTGTCACACAGCTTGGGTGTCAGTCATACTGATTTATTTACTGATGATGCCAAAGCGTGACAGTAGCCACACTGGCCATTTTATATGCTTTGTTTTGTTGGAATTGAACTCATGATCTTGCGTCTGCCAGGCAGGCACTGTACTGTAGCTGTATTCCAGGCCCTGATTTGGTTTCTACGTGTAGTCCAGGCTGACCTTGAGCGCACTGCATAGCCTAGGCTGGTCTCTATTGGTGGCAGCCCTCCTGCCTCAGCCTCCTAAATGCTGGGACTACAGGCAAGCACCACCATGTCCGGCTTTGGTGTATTTTTATTATTGCTCTGTTTTATTGTGAGTTCATCTCTCATTGCAACTGATTTGGAAGCTAAACTTTACCGTAGTTGCATAGGTATGAGAACACAGACAACACGTGTGGGCTGGGCGCTCCCTGCGGTCCGTGTCCACGGCCTGAGATGTACCCGTGGGGTGGGAGAAGGTGACTGCAGTTCTCCCCAGGAGCAAACCCTGGCACTTACTTTAAAACAAGAAGCTGGCACCTCCTAACAGCGCATGGTACAAACAGTCCTGTAGCTCTCAGCCTGTGAATGGAAATTTTATGCCTTGGAACCAAGACCGCATACTGCCAGCGCTGGGAAGAAAGTGCCTGAATCCCTGCAGCCAGGTTAACTCCCAGGTAGTAGCCAGCGCCTTACACCTCGGGGGGACAGAGAGCTAGCGAGGGGCTGGACCAGCTCCCCGGGTGTGCACACAGCACATTCACCAGTGCCCTAGACCACACACACACACACACAACACACACACACACGCACTGAAATTTCCACAGCCAAGCAATTACTCTCGCTCTCCAAACCTGCTGCCTCCTGACTTGCTGAGGGAGGCACCGATTTCTTGGATAAATAACCCTGTTTTAACTCAGCAGCAAACTGATTGTTGTATTCACGCAAGTGAAAGTGGAACTATTGAGGGAAATGCTTATTTTGTCTCTTACACAGAAGAAAGGAACTCCCTCACTCGTGGACTTACTCTCCTTTCACATCTTTAGATTCCCACTGCCCTGGCTGTGTGCGGAGACTCACAGCTGTAACCCTAGTTCCACAGGAGGCTGACACAGGCGGAGGCTGCCTGGGGACTTAGCGGAACCCTGTCTCAAATTTTAACAATACAAAAAGGCCTCAGGCCTCCCTGGCTTTAATCCCCAGTACTAAGATGTGCAAGGCACTGTGCTTCGTTTATTCTTCGTGCGCATTTGCAGTACATAAAACACGGCTGCATTCTTTGTGTGGAGTTGGTGTGGACAGTTCCCCTCCCCGCCCATCTCAGTCTCCTTCCCAATAGCGAAAGATTTGCCTCCCTCTTTCCTATTATCTGTCTTTTATTTTGCTCTTTTATTAACGTAGGAGTTTCTTGTGTAAGAGAAACCATGCACACTTAAGCCCGAGTGTCTCATTTAACACGGCAGTCCCAAGCTGCACCCATTTCCCTACAAATGACTCAAGTTTATCCTTCTTTATGGCGAGGTAGTGCTCGCGGTGTGTGAATACATTCCCTCTACCTGTCACCCGTGGTGGGCACACCAGCCACTGCCAGGTTTAGCCACGTGCCCTGCGCTGCTGTGAGCCTGGGTCTGCGTTACTAAAGAGCCACTGGAATCTTCCAAGTCTGGAGCCATGCGGCCAGGAGTATGCAGTAGCCAGGAAACTGCACTCCATGCAGCTAAACTGATTGGACTCTTTTAAAGCCTTTGAAAAGACCAGAGACTCGCCAGCAGCGGGCAGCCCTGGAGGGCAGTGTGGAGTGTCCCCAGGGGACCCACGCTGCTGACAGGGGGCAGGGTGAGGCCAGGCAGGGCGAGGTCGGGCAAGTGTGGCGGCCCGAGCCGCCCCCGGTGGTGCTCAGGGAGGTCCAGGGCCTCGCTGGAGACGGTGAGGGAACAACTCAGCTACGTGACTGTTTAAAAACCCAGAAGGGAAATAGCTTCATAAGAGCACCAGGTGCTGGGGGGGGGCACTGCAGGAAAATACAAAGAGGAAAGTAGAAATCACTCCGTGTCTCGCTGTTCAGCAGTAAGAATCACAGCTCATCTTCTTTCTCGTACTGGGGATGGAATCCAAGGCCTGTGCTTCCCAGAGCTTTTTGTTTTTTATCTTTGAGACAAGGTATTGCTGTGTTGCTGCGTTGCCCAGGCCAGGCTTGAACTTGCAGTCCTCCTGCCTCAGCCTCCCAGAGTGCTGGGATTTCAGGCATGTGCCAGTACGCACGGCTCTGTTTAGCTTTTTGATAAACATCATTCCAAACCCAGGCCTCCAGCTGCTCACAGCAGACAACTGTGCTGACTTCTCACGCAGCGGCTCCCTCCCCAGCCCTCCCGGCCCCCTCCTGCGTCCCTTCCTTCCCACACTCAGCAGTCTCCAGGCTTCTCCCAGCCCTGGGCCTGCCCATCACACTCAGCCAAGAGCATCCCTGGCAGGGTGAGTCCCCTCACACTGGACTCTGGGGAGCCTGTGGGCGCTTGGGAAACAGGACCCCGCCGGGGAGGGAAGCAGGGATGGAGAACGGGCAGCCCGGGGTGCTAGGGAGGGCTCGGTGGGCAGGTCACGCTGGGGTTCGGAGGGTCTGGAGGAGGTGGGGAGGGGTGGCAAGGAGGGAGGGTGTGGCAGCCACAGCCCTGCCTGGAATGGGGCAGCAAGGAAAGGAAGACCGAGCCCCCGGTACGCTGCTGATCTGGCCTGGGCAGGGCGTCCTCCTCTGGGCCTGGTGACTTCTGTGCCTCGTGGAGTCTACTGGGCGTGAGCCCAGAGACAGCCCCTGCTCTGGACCCCACTTCCATCACCCAATCAGAGCCAGAGTGTCCAGCAGAGGGTGAGAGGCCGCCCTGGCTGAAGGACAACTGGCCCTTGGCCAGGAGGAAGGGACCTGGGTCTGTGGGTCCTTTAACCAACTCCAGCCTCGAGACTCCGGTCCCAGCTCCTCCCTGGCGTCTGGAAGAAGAAAGCTGTGCTGTAAGTTGCTTCCCCAAGGCCTCAGGGCAGAAATGGTCCTCAGCCAGTGCCCACCCCCAGCTGCCCAGCCACGGCCCTGCCCATGGGCACAGCGCCCTCCACACCTCCATGGATGGGGTCTCAGCATCCCCAGCCCCACACCAGCTCACGCAGTGGCCAAGCCGAGGCTGAGGGGGCGGCAGCCCAGCAGCGCCCTTCCCCCACTGCCCTGGCCCCACCAGCCCCCCCACAAAGTGCCCTGGGGCTCCCCACGGAGCAGCTTCCTGGAGCGCCCTTTTGTCCCCAGAGGCAGTGTTTGCTGAGGAGGCAGGGGGCAGGGGGCCCCAGGGACAGAGGCTAACAGGTGTCTGGGCAGCGAGCAGGGACATGAGATGAGGGACACTTGTCCACAGCTTGCGTCACCGCAGAGATCTGCTGCCAGAATGGGATTCCAAGATGACACCCACGTGACGCCAGAGCCTTGGGCTCATGGCTGGAAAACAGCATGACGGGTCCTTGCTGGACACACACCCGCTGCACTATCCCTGGGGACACTGCAAGTGTCCCTGAAGACAGGCACCATCACCACGGCCCTCCACTCCCTGTGACAGGCTCTGGATCTCCTGAGCTCGTCTCCTGGGTCCCTGGGTGCAGTGGCTCCACTGTGCAGGGTCCCAGGGTAGCAGGAAGTGTCGCTTGGCCTCTTACTGTCCCTCTGGTTCCACCCACATGAGTCCCAGGCCCAGGCACAGCCCGCATACACGCATCCCCAGTTTTCTGTGAAGTTCACATACAAACCGAGCCAGAACCGTTTGCTCCTGATTTCCGGGACGCCCCGGGGCTTTGTCGAGCTCTTGCAAGACCATTTGCTGCTGTTTCTTCCTCTAAGTCAGAAAGCAACTTTTTTGCTGTTTTGTTTTAAACAAAGCCAGTGAACTGGAAAGAGTAGAGTTCAAGTTTCAGTCAAAATAACCAAAATAATCACCCTGCATTCAAGGTGGGCAGGCGAGTCAGAGTTTTCCTTGCCGGACACAAACTCTACACCCTCCGTTTGAAGGAGCAGCGGTTTGTTTTGGCTCGTGGCCTCAGAGGGCTCAGTCCATGGTCGTCGCCATGACGGTGGAGTGTCATGGTGGGCCATCATGACAGAAAGGAACCGTGCGAGCAAAGCTGCTTGGCTCCTGGCATGGGGTGGGCAGAGTGAACCAGGACGAGCCCAGGAAGCAATGGAGCTTTGAAGACTGTCCCAGTAGCTGCCTCTAGCCGGGACCCGTGTCCGGGTCACACACAGCCACGGACTTGTCCACAGTGGGAGCCGCAGAGGAAGTGAGAGCTGCCATGGTCCAGTCCCGAAGGTCATACCTCGGAACACAGACAGCGCCTCTGCTCCGTCCCGCACGGCAGGGGCTGAGAGCCCACGGGCTAATTCCCCATGCGAGTGTCACCCAGCACTTGGAACAGGCAAAGTGAGGTCCCCAGGGCCACGGTCTCCTCGGACATCATCTCACCCTTTTCTCCAGCACCCAATCACAGTGAAGCTGGCTGCCAGAAGCCAGCGCTGTGGAGAGGGACCTGGTGGGACCCGGGGCCGAAAGTCCACCCCAGACTGGCCCTGGAAGCTCACAGATCCCCGCTCACCCAGAGAGTGCGGAGTGCATGTTTCAAAGTTGAGGAGGGCAGGCTGCAAGTGGCCACAGACCCGAGGCCACACGGCCAGCAGAGCAGAAGTCCTGCCCCTCGGGAGTCCTTCTCCAGCACTGGGAGGAGGGGTGCAGGGAGCCCCAGAGCGCAGAGCGAGAGGGGGAGTTCTGAAACGCTGGGATGAGAGACTTGGCTGAATGGAAATTCAAGTCAAGGCAACTGGGTGCCTCAGCCATCTCTTCCCCTCGGGGGACCTGCTAGCATCCTTGGGAGAGGCTGAGGGGCCCTGTGTTCTTGAAGGTGACCCACTTTGCTGAAGTCTGGCCTGAGATGGGACCACGGAAGCCTGTATGTACCCCACCCATAGGGGTCCAACTCCCACACAAGGTCCCAGGTGTGAGTGCGTGGCCCTGCCTGCCCTGTCCAGCGCCTCCTTCTGGGCACACTGCCCCCAGCCCAGCCAGAGACCCCTCTGCATGGGGAGCAGCTCCTCTCCTGCTCCCCCAAAGGGTGCACCTGCCCAGGTGCCCTTAGCAGACCTCAGAGCCGCAGCCTCACTGCCACACCGTGTGGCCCACTGCAGGTCCTGGTAGAATAAGAATCACAGGAACCCCAGGACTCAAGTGGCACGCCCCAGGGGACACCCTCCGTGACAAGTGGCATTTGCATTCTAGAGGTCAAGGATGCTCATCCATCCTAGCTTGTGCTGGTGATGGAAGCTGGGACTTCCCACCCGGCGGGGCTGCCGTGGGGACAGACGCTCACATGATTAGTGTTGCCGTGAACGTGGGGTGCACCTATGTGCCTGGGCTCCTGTCTTCAGCTCTTGGGGGGTACCCTACAGTGGGAGGTAGGACAGAAGGGGGACTTGGCAACGAAGGACCAAGGCCTTGTCTGGGGGATGAGGAAGCCTGGGCAGAATGAGCCGGGGACGCAGAGGACAGGAGCCGGAGAGCCTGGGGGGGGCAGGCAGGGCTTCGGCGTGAGCGAGGGTCTCTGCATGCCAGGGGACAGGCCAGCTGGGGTCCCATGCCTGTGGGGTCGTCTGCTCCGAGCGGATTTGGTGGGGAGCAGCCACCCCAGTGCAGAGCTGAGATCCTCTGGGAAAGAAGGCCTAGCACGCCCACGAGAGCCAGGAGCACTGCCCCGGGGTCAGGACGAGCATGCCCCGCAGCCCTAGCCACGCTCTACTGCCTGGGTCCTGGGATCATGTTCAAACCCAGCCTGGGGCAGCAGGAGGAAGAAACTGAGGCCCACAGCAGGCGGTGGCCCGGTCCACCATAGGCCAGGGTAGCAGGACCTGTGTGTGTGTGAGGCTACTCTGGCCGGGCTGGGTGGACACGGAGGAGAGGGTTCTGTCCCTCAGCCTGCAGAACCGGCCCCGAGGAGGGGACAGCTCCTGCTCCCAGCCTCCTGTGACACACCTGCTGCCCTATCCCGGGACAGCCATGCCGTGACCCACTTTCTCACCAGCGTGGCTGGAATCCGCCCGCAGGCCCTTCCTGTCCCCCAGCCTGGCCCTTGCCTGACACCGGCTGGTTCAATTTAAGTCTCCTGCTGGGTCAGCATATTTGCAAACCACAGGTTTCTTCAATTTCTTTGAAAAGAAAAAAAGAAAGGAAAATCACTTTCCAGCAGATTACATTTCTTCCCAATCCATCAAGGCTGCCGGGCCTGGCCGAGGCCCAAGTCCTGTTGGGCAGTCGATCTCGACAACTCCCATCCCCAGACGGGCTCCAGCAACTCTCAGGTGTCCAGCTGAGGATAGACTCCCGCCAGGGTCACCTGCTGGGGCTCCCCGCCAGGACTTTGTGGGCCTGTCCTGGGCCAAGGGGTCACTGTCTGTCTCCAACTGCGCTCTGCCTCCTGATCCGGAAGTGGTGAGGGCCGCGTCCTGGTGCCCACCCTGCAGGCCTTGGCCAGTTCTTCCTGTGCCCAGGGCGGCTGCCACTCTGCCCCTGTCTCTGTGGCTTTGCCTGTTCATGTAACTGGGATCACGCCACGTGTGGGGTTTTGGGACCGGCTGTTTCCATGGGCACGACGACGTCCTCAATGCCCAGGTCAGGACTGCATCCTCCTTAGGGCTGAAGGCTGCTCCGTCCGTCACATGCGCCGTCACATTTGTACGCCTGCGATCCGTGGAGGCTCTTGGGGGGCTTCCCCCTTTGGGCTGTGGTGACTAGTGTTGCTGTGAATTTGGGGTGCGTGCACCCATGTGCCTGGGTTCCTGTCTTCAGCTCTTTGGGGGTGTCCTAGAGTGGGAGGTAGAACAGAAGGGGGACTCAGAAAGGAAGGACCAAGGCCTTGTCTGGGGGATGAGGAAGGCAGAGGCAGGGGAGGCTCAGGGGTGCAGCACGGGGAGGCAAGGCTGGGCTTGGGGGAGGATCGCAGGTGGACGTGGGGCAGATGGTGGACGTGGGGCAGATGGTGGGCAGCCAGGAGTCATACGCCTTGTCCCTTCCCAGTCCACTCCCTGGCCAGGGAGGGGTCAGCTGCCCCAGCCTCTGGCCTGATGGGTCTCCTCCTCACCCCAGCGCCCCAGCTGCCACCTCTACCCACCTGTCCTCCAGGCCACCCCACCAAGCAGCTGAGGCCCTCGGCTGGGTGCAGAGATAATGACCTCTGCCCACTCCCACATAAGAGCCAGGCTGGGTGCGGCTCGGAGCAGAGCCCTGCCCCACAGGGCAAGGCCCCAGGTTTGATCCCCAGTGCCACAAGAAAAAAAGAAAAGAAAAAAAAATCCAGCCGAGTCACATGGAAATAATGATTATTTTCCCCAAAGCAGAGTTCCTTGTTTAGCAGCTAAATAACAGGAAAGCAGCTTAACCGCTGCACGGTCCAGCTCCAGCCTGCTCAGGCCTGAGGCTTGCATCTCTACGCAGTCGCTCCACAGGGCTTGGGTGCGGGCTGGGGCTGTGTTTCTAACTTGCCAGAAGTGACGGCCAGGGATAATGGTCAGCAATCCCGCACACGCCAGGACACCAGCCAGCAGGGCACTGGGGGAGGTCATGGGCCATGGGGCGCGCCGGCTGAGGACACAGAGGAGCCGGGCCATCCTCTGGCAAGGTCTTTCCTGTCCTTGCATGTCACCTGCAGGAGCGTCTTTCCAAAGCAGCTAAGGGCACCAACACTTCAGGGGCCCGGTGATGAGAGTGACATGCGCTGGTGCCCTGTTGGGTAACTACACCGTGCCATCATCTTGTTCCCGTGATGCTGCCCAGTGAGAGGTCACCACCGTTCCCATGTATGGAGGGGGGCAGGCCTGGCCGCTGACCGCTGTCCACTATCCCCGAGGCCCAGTGACACTCAGGGCCTGTGCTCAGGTGACTGCTGTGCCTGTGTGCCCGACCCAGGCTGGACTCCGTTGGGGCTGGAAGTCGCAGAGCCCTGCAGCTGAGGGCCCGGGGCAGGGGCTGTGACAGAGCGGGCTCCAGGGCGGGCAGGCTGCACTGCAGTGGTGCGCAGGTTCTCCTGGGAGGCTGTCTCCTTGCGGGGGTTTATTTTCACCCACGATGGAATAATTGCAGGGAAGAGCGGAGAAAATGAAGCTGAAGGAACCACGGATTAGAGAGAAGCCAGCCCACTTCCTCCAGGTTCCCCAGCACGTGCAGAAACCTGAAACCATCAGTGTCTTCTGCCAGCTCCGGAGGGGGCCTGGCCGCCTGCCGAGGCCCCAGGAGGGAGCAGATCTCCAGGTGGAAGTGGCTCCATGTCCTGCCACCCACAGGCTCAGCCTCCCACGCAGGGGAGCCCCTGAGCCCAAAGTCCTTGTCCCCAGTGGGGACCCTCAGAGTCTCTCCCCATTAGCTGCAGGAAGCCCCTACCTAATGAGTAGAACCCCACTTCCTGTCTCACCCCCCACAGGTCTAGTTGGTGGGGCTGGCAGAATGTTCCAGAAGGCAGTTCCTCCCACCTTGTGATGACAGCCACCCACTCAAGGACAGCCTCACCAGAAACAGCCACCAGGAGGCTTGAGGGGAGAGGGCAGGGTGGGCCCAAGGCGCTCAGTGACATGGGTCACACAGCCAGCTCAGTGCCAGGGGTGGCCAAGGCCTGCAGGAAGCTCTGGTTCCTCCCAGGGCAAGGCTCCCCAACTCTGCAGCTGACACCCACAGCCATGTTCTCTCCGGGGCATGAGTAGCCCTGGGCCCCAGCCCTGCTCCTGCCACGCTCCCATCCTTGGACAGCTGCCCCCCCAGAATGCCCCACACTGGTCAGGGCAGTGGGGATTACAGTGGCTGCCCTGCAGAGCCATGGGCCTCTCTGGGTCCCCAGTCTTGGCAGGAGCCTAGGGCTGCTCTGCTCCAGGCCCCAAGGTGAAGGGGAGGCCGTGGGGACCTCAGGGGAGCCTGGGCTATGCGCCCCCTGCACCCCTGCTGCCTCTGTCCCCCACAGGAGCTCTGCCAGGAGCTCTGGGCCTGGAGCAGGGACTGGGTCAGAGTCCAGCGGAGACAGCAGAGCCCCTCTGAAAGGGCAGGTGCTGCTGCGGGCGGGCTTGGGCACTCGCAGGGACCTGGGACACCTGGGACAGCCTTGAGCTCTGCCCTGATCCTGCGTCACCCTCTCACGTGTGAATGGAGAAACCGAGACACACACACACACACACACCCGCAGGGTCACCCAAGGCCACACAGCAGGTCATGGGAGTGGACTGGAGCCACCTGGGGGCAGGTCACTGACAGAGATTTGCCTGTACCCTGACATATTGCATCCCAGAGGCCCCCATCCCTAGAAGTCCTTGGATCGTGACCCGGGGAACAGGCCAGCTGGGCAGCAGACACTCCCAGCCTGGAGCTGTGTGGCCCTGCCCAGGGGTCTCCCTCTGTGTGTGTGTGCCCAGAGCTCCTGGGGCATGAATTAATGGTCAGGGCTGGTGCCCAGCGGCCCCCACCCACCTTACCTCCGCACCAAGGTGGCCACCCCCACTCCAGGAGGGGAGGAGGGAAGAAGCCGAGCTGGAACCACAGCAGGGAGGGCCCGAGGCGGCACCACTTCACTAGGAGTGGAAGTGCACCAGCTCCTGCAGGAGCTGAGCAAGGGGAGAGGACCAGGACCTGGTGCATCTGGCCCAGTCCCTAAGAGACAGCCCGGAGCCAGAGCCTGGGGACAGCACCTCCAGGCCACTGGAGGGACCTGGGCAGGGGACAGGGCAGGGAGGACTTAGTGGTGCTGGAATTGGCCCAACTCCCCTGACCCACTGAGGTGCTGACCTGGCCTGCCGGACGCTGAGTGCCTGGTCCTCTGTTCTCCTCCCTGGGAGGAGAGTGCCGTTATACTCCATCCCCGTTTCTCAAGGAGAAGCTGGACCCAGTGATAAGCCCCGAGACTGGACACAGCTCCAGGACCTGGCCAGGGGCAGATCAGCCAGGCCCTTGACCCCTGTGACTTCTTGCACTGAAGGTAGTTCCAGGAGCGGGCCAGGCAGTGTGCACTGGCCCAGCCTCCACTACGCACCAGCAGGCAGACCCCCAGCTGGGCAGAAGGGACATGTGGGGGTGGCCTGGTGGGGGCTGGGGCGCTGCACTGCAGCAGCTCAGAGAACTAGCAGAGGCTGACTTCTGCTACACACAGCGGCGGCATTTGGGCCCGGTGCCTGTGCTTCCTAAACCCCAGAGGCCCATCGGGGAGGAGCCACCTTGCAAAGATTTGCCAAAGTGGGGCGGGGAGCCCGGGGAAACACAGAGTCCCGGGACCTGGACTCACAGGAGACGTTTCCAGAGACCAGCACACACTGCACACGTGCTTGCACGGGCCTCTCCCAAATGTGTGCACCCTGGCACACCTCCCCACAAACACACACTCCACATGCGAGGTGGTCACATGGGGCACGGCTGACCCAGAGCACTTGGAAGACCAGGTAGGACAGAAGCAGGGCAGAGGTGAGGCTGAAGGTGACCGTCACCAGCTCTCCCTGTGTCCAGGGACACCACAGCCGGACCCTGTGCAGTTGAGGAACACCAAAAACCGGAAGGTGCCAATGCCAGCCCTGGTTCCAAGGTGCCCATCTTGGCAAGCCCCACCCAGCCCAGCCTGGCCCAAATTCTGACTCAGTTCAGCGAAGCTCAGTCAACTCCAGCGCGACAGAAACCCAAATCCCTTCCAGCTCTTCTTAGCTCAGGACCGAGCTCAGTGCTAAACAGTCCCCCAGGCTCCGAGCACCAGCATGGCCAGTGAGGCGCTGGCTGGAGTCCCCCACACCTGTTGCAGGCCACTGTCCCCCTCTGTCCCCGCCCAGCTGCACAGCCACGCGGTCTGCAGCAGCAGGAGAGCCTCCATTCTCAGCTTCTTCACCTTCTTCGCCACCGTCCTCGGCCTCACAGGTCTGTCCAGCCTCAGGGCTGCCTGGCACCGCCAGGCTCAGTGCTATGATGGGCATCACAGCCCCACTGCCCAGAAGGGGATGCTGAGGGCCGGGAGGACTCAGGACTCCTGGCACCTCTAGCCTCCTCCTGCCTCGAGAGCACCAGCGGGCAGCTGTTCCAAGGCCACTGCTCGGTGTCCTCGGTCCCTTCTCTTCCCCTCGGTGCCTCCAGTGCCCTGAGAGCGTCCTGTGAGACTGCTCCGCCTCCCCTCTGGGCTCCCCCTCAGGAGGAGGGCTGCATCCCAAGCCCCATGCTTGGCCTCCAGTTCCCCCTTGGTTGGCGAGCCCCACCCCACCCCGGCCTGCTCCTCCCAGTCTATTCTGCAGGTTGACGGCCTTGGGTCGGTTTTTACTCAAATTGTTAATAATTCCAAGTATCTGAGAGGACTCTTTTCCCTGGCCCCGTGAATGTTGTGTGACTCTGCAGGACTCTCAGATGTGGAGAGGCCAAGCCATCTTTGCATGGGATGGCTCAGCCCCTGGCCAGAACTGTGGGCTTCAAGGGCATGGCCCCGTGTCCGGTCTCCCGAGGGACCAGGTGAAGCAGAGCCAGTGCCAGGGCTCGGCTATGTCTGTTTGTTGAATGATTATGTGAGTGGACAAAGGGAAGGTGGTTTGATTGTCTTTAAGCAAATTATTTTGATTATACAAATAATTGATATCGGGTAAAAATCATAAAAACACAGGAAAAAAAAAGTAAAAATGTCCCCAACTCCCCAAAGAAAACTGCCATGAGAATTTTAGTGTCATGTTTCCCACAAAGGCTTCCAGTGTGTGCACAACTTTATACATTACCTTGTACATAACTTTTTCCTGTTTATTAAATACCCATTTAAAAAATTTTTTACAGAAAAATTCAAACAGAGAATTATATAATGACCACCAAGTGTCCACCCCCAGCTTCAAAAATGATCACTATTTTGCCAACCCTGCATCATGTTTTTACTCATGTTTACTTTTGGTTGTTCCCGCCTGTGTCTAGATGTCCCCCAAGGCCACAGGTGGGGCTCTTTCAGAGCTGCTGGGTCATGGCTGGGGTTGCTATGGTGCAGGGCTAGGCTCAGGGCACTGGGATGGAGGGTGTGCGTGCTGCCTGCCCTGGGCAACCTGGGTAAGATAAAGGGCAGAAAGAGCGTTACAGCCCCTCCATTGTTGCTTTTGCTGCCGCCCTGCCATGGACTGTTCCTCCCCTGTGATGCCCCTCTGCCTCGCAGCCAGCCAACTACAGACTGAAACCTCCACAAACTGTGGGCTAAACAAACCTTTCCCTTTTAACTCTGGGCGTTGGGTATTGTGTCTCAGCAAGGAGAAGATAACCAAGACATTGGTAGAGTAGAGTTATGGACTGAATAGCATGCCCCAAGGAGGTGTACATTGATGGCCCAGCACCCAGGACCCCAAAATGCGAGCTTGTTTGGAAACAGGGTCCCCGTGGATGCCCTTGGCAAAGGGACAGGTCCTTGACCCTATAGCTCTGGTGACCTCATGAGCCAAGGCTAAGGAGGCAGAGGCTGGAGCCATGTGCCCAGGCCTGGCGGCTGCCCCAGAAATACAAAAAGGTGGGGTGATTCTCCCAGCACCCAGGAGGGAACAGGAACCTGGACTTCTGACCTTCAGGACCACAGGTGTTTTTTCTGTCATTTTAGCTGCGTCCCCTGCACTGCTTTGTCTGGCAGACACAGAAAACTGGACACAAATCCGCTGAAGCACACACCGCGCAGCAGGAAGCCCACACACTCTTTCCTGAATGAGAACTTGACACGGACGGAAAACCGACGCTGAGGAGCTGGCCAAGCACGGTCTCGCAGAGGCCGCCCAGTGGGGCTCCCTGTGTGGCCCCGCGCAAGCCCGGGAGGCCCACGCTCAGGCGGGTTAAGAGACACACCAACGGGAGGCGCTGTCAGTGTCAAGCCGGGACCCAAACCGCGCCACAGCCCGTCTCCACCGAGCCCGTTGGTGCCTGCACAGTTACACGCATGCCGTGTGCATCTGTGGGCAGTGCTGGGGCTGATGGATCTGCGGGACCTCGTCCCCCTCTCCTCTGAGCATCGCTCCTCCCACACTGCGGAGGCACCGGCCCAGGAACCCGCATTCTCTGCTCCTGTCCCCTTTGCTGCCTCTCCCGCTCCGCCCCCTCATGCTGCTCAGTTTCCACCGTGCCTGGTGTCACCTCTTCTCTGCACACACCAGCCTGTCCTGTGGTCACAGTCCATTGCCAAGATCCCCCCACCCCAGGGACATCCAGCTCTCTGCCTGACTCTGCCCCATTACACATGATCAAGGGAGAGACAGACAGACAGACAGAGACAGAGATAGAAAGACGGAAACAGGGGGAGAGAGATGGGGAGACAGAGAGGACACAAATTACCAGTGTAGTGAATGAAAGAGGAGACGTGTCACAGACCCTACAGACATAAAAAGAATAGCGAAGGACTCCTCTTTGGGACAACTTCCTCTCAGTAAGTCCAGTGGGTTTTGATGGAAAGGGTAAGAGTTGAAGGACGTAAATGCTCAGAACTGACCAGAGCACATGCACTGGAATTTCACAGCCGGATAAATGGAGGTTTCTCTCTGTTGGGGGGTGGCGGCTGGGACGGGACAGATCGGCAGGGGGAGGAGCCAGGATGGCCGCGTGGTAAGACGTCGGCTACCGACACCAGCGTGAACTACTGTCCTGCTTCCTGGAGTCACGAGGTCGCCTGTGGAACTCTTCGTAGACATCCGCGCACGCACACAGGTTGCCGTTGGCTAAGTCAGGCCACGACTGCCCAGCGCAGGCAGCAGCTGCCGGTCACCTGGTCTCCAGGAGCAGGAAGCAGAGCTGTGCGCTAGGCCTGGAGAAACAACCCACAACGCGAGCTGGAGCATCACAGTGCAGAAGGGGCTCAGGAGGAGGGTGACACACACACACAGGCACAGACACACACACAACAGTCAAGGGCTGGACAACAACAGCACACACAGCCAATGGAGAGAGCACCCATGGGCAAACTGGAAACATTCAAGGAACAAAATAAAGTCCTAGGGGATCAGATCGCAGTGCTGACCAGTCCACCCTTCGGTGAGCAGAGGACGAACCAGCGATGAGTGGGAGAAGAGAGACGAAAGCCCTGAGCCTCGGACGCCAAGGAACACGCACTGCTCTCTGCCCCCACCCTTCGTGCAGCTGTGCCTGAGGGGTGCAGAGCGGGGCTGGGGCAACACCTGGCAACACCCCCACCAGGAAAGCAGTGGCCCCAGCGGGAGCAGGCGCCTTGGGGTGTGACAGGTACACGGCTCACCACTGCCGCCTTCCCCAAAGCCCACGGCTCCACTGAACCAGGAGATAGGCAGGCCAAAGGTGGTCAGAAGCCGCCAAAGTGGTCAGAAACAAAGTCTGTCACAACCAAGGAGCTGAGGACGCACAGAGACTAAATACCACATGGGACGCTGGATGGGATTCTAGAAGCAAAAGGGACCTCAGGTAAAAACTAAGAAAATCTGGACAGAGTGTGGGCTTGCTTATTAATCATGCACCAGTGTGGGTTCGTTAACTGTGATACGCATCACACCTACTATAAGGTGCAATAAAGTAAAAAGGAAATGGAGTCGGGTATTTGGAAACTTTGTGTACTGTCCTTGCCGCTTCCCTGTAATCTAAAACTAAAGAGTTTGCTTAAATAGTACGACATCGATGGAAGAAGTTAAGTTTAATTAAAAATTTTCCCACAAAGAAAATGACAGGTCCAGAAAAGTGGCTCCACTTGGGGACACTGAGGGACATTATAAAAGCAACCCTCACAGTCCACACAAACTCCTGCAGGAAGCAGCGGTGGAGAAAACATTTCCCAACCCGATTTGCAATGCCCGGTGTCAAACAGAACCAGGCTGACACGCTAGAAAGGAGAACGGAGGGCCGGTTAGCCTCACCAGGTGGTAGAAGCGGCGAAGGCAGTCAGCCTTCAGGACTGCGCGGGTTTGTTCCAAGAATGCAGGGTTAGTGTAGCCTTCGAAGTCACTCACTGCAATTCATGGTCCTTTCGGCCTGGCGCGGAGGGGCCGCAGGAGCCTGCTGGTGGCAGGCTCAGTCCCCAGCACAGCGAGGGTCTGAAATGGGACTCGAGGGAAGGGCTAGATGGTGGGACTCACCCGTGCCGGCCTCCCAGGGGCATGCACTGTTGGGAGGTGGGGGCAGCTACAGAAGTAGTTGGCCCCCGAGGAGGAAGTCGATATTAACCAGGAGTCCACCTTGTGTCCCCTCTGTCTGTCTCTGCCTCCTGCCTAACGTGAGGACAGCTGCCCTGCTCATCACAGTCCGGAAGCAGCAGGGTCCAGTGACCACAAACGGAAACCTTGGAAGCTGAGAGTTAAACAACCCTTCCTCCCTACGCTGGTTTTCTCGGGCACTTTGTCACTGGTGGAAGCTGACACAGCTGTCGACAGAATGAAGAAGAGGAGCAGTGGGACCATCGCAGGAACAGATTGGCGATCACACAGGACAGAAGTGAACACCCACTGGTCACCAGGACTCTTACAAAACTGGACACAGATGGGACCGGCTCACCTGGGGAGCTGGCGGGTGTGCAGAGCCCAGAGCAGGCCACACCTGCCGGAGGGACAGACGCTTCTCCCGAGACTGGGACCAAACCAGAGGTGCATCCACCTCTGGGTCCCCCAAAGGCCCTAAGGGACGGGACGAGCAGACAGGTAAGCATTTACATGAGCGCGTCAGGGCCAACAGATGTGGGTGCCACGGGCACGGGAAGCCACGTCTGTTCTAGTTCTACAAACTAGCAACTGAGACACTGAAGTGTAAAAATGTCACTCACAACTGTATTTTCAAAGTGAAATATTTAAGGATAAATCTAATAAAACGTGACCATGACGTATGAAAGCCACAAAATACTGCTAAAGAAACCTAAATAAACATAAAAAACATAAAAAATAAACAATAAAATAAACTGGAAGGTGTAGTGCTACCAAGGAGTGACTCATTCCCTCTAAACTGACCCATAGATTCAGTGTAATCCAGGCTTAAAAAAAAAATTTCAACCTGACTAAAATCCTGTTGAAAAGGAAAGGACATGGAACAGTTTAGAGCACATTGATATGGCCTTTAAAAACACATGAAGAAATAAATTTTAAAAAACTGAAAAAGAAAAACTTGAAAGACCCACTCTGCTTGATTTCTGTGCATGTTGAAGCGACAGTGATCGGAGTCACCGGTATTGGCGCAGCGGTAGGCGGGGTCAGAAAGAAACGCACTAGTGCATGGTCACTTGGTATGCAAAAAAGTGCGGACTCCATTGATGAGGGAAATCTAGGGTTCTTTTTAAGGCACTGGAGCAATTCAGCACCTATATGAGAAAAAAAAGAATGGAATTCAACCATTGCGTTATCCCATTAACAAGGCTACATGGATTTGAGATAAAATGAGTCATAGGCCTAAATGTAAGGTCTACACCCATGAAATTTCTAGAAAATTATAGAGGGAAAAACATCTTTGTGACAATTTTGTTAAGCAAGGATTTATTAACTAGGACCTATAAAACACAAACTATGGAAGACAAAATTATATCAAGCTTCATTAAAACAACAAAATTTTTGATCTTTGAAAAATACCACTAAGAAAATGAGACGCCAAGCCGCAGCCTCTGGAAAGGTACCTGCATGAAGCCGCTCGCATGAAGGACTTGCCTTCAGGATATGTAAAGAAATTCAACTCAATAGTAAACACGACTGGTACTAAGAAAAAAACGAAACATTTCTAAGTGAGCGAGATCTGAACCAAAACTTCCCCCAGACAGACGCTAGGAATGGCTAGTGAGCAGCTGCCTGGTGCCAGCAGGGATCAGAGAAAGATGAGTGACGGCTGTGCCCATGTCACTGCCCGCCCCAACCTGCCCGCCATGGCAAGGGCCATGGGCTGACGACGTCACTTGCTGGTCAGGCCACAAGCAAAGGGGCCCTCCCACGCCACAGGAATAAAAACGGAGCCGGAGCCGTTTCTGAGGAAACCAGCCTCCATTTCCTGGAAACCCACTGTATAATCCAGCACTTGTGACACAAGACTCACAAGAGTCCAAAGTAGGACTCAGCTCAGATCCCAACCTGACAACGTGACAAAGAGGATGAGCTGCTGGACACAACCCACGGCCCTGAGACGCCAGGCCGTGAAGCCTGACGCCGGTCCTGTGGTCACTCAGCTCGTGTGCCCATGGCCAGGAGAGAAAGGACTGGGAAGAGACACAGGGCAGCTCCTGGGGCAGTCGCCAAGCTGCAGACACCGCCGAGGAAGTGCACCCTCTAAGTCTGCCGCCGCTAAGCGCACCCCTGCCCCGCTCACTTCCTCCGCCACGCTCTGCACGGAGAGCCTCCAGCCCTCTCCGACACTTACCGCTTCCGACTTTCTGTCTGCCTTCCTGGGCAAGAGCAGGGATTTTTATTTGACTTTTTATCCCCCGGGTTCTAGGAACAGACTGGGCTCTTCAGAGGGGCTCAGTAAACACTCCCCAAGGAACGGACAGTTGAAGGGCCTGTCTGGCAGCTCATTTTCAGGTTCTAATCATTTGAAAGAAACAGGCTCCAGGAAGGAGTGGGCAGCATGGCCAACAGGAGATGCAGGCACCCCAAAAGGAACTGGCACCTGTGGGCGACCAGAGCTGGGGCGCAGCCTCCCTCCATCAGGGCTTGGGGTGGGCGAAGTGCGGGTGAGAACAGCAGCTCCACTCCCCGAAGTGGCCACACAGACTCAGACCCCAGCAGCTTAAGCCTTCAACGTGAGAGGCCAAACTTCAAAACCGAGAACAAAGGTAAGTCAACTGTCTGCCACCCTCGTGGGCAAGGGTTTCATCGGAGCCACAAAACCACTAACCCAGCAAAATGACTAATCAATTTAGCTCCATTAGGCCAATAACTGGTGCTCATTAGAACCCATTATATTTTCCCCTTATTTTAAAAATGCATACTGAAATATTTACAAGTAGATACAGAGGGATTGACATTTTAATGCAAAAGCGATTAAAGGGTTGACGATAAAACATAAGAAGAGTCCAAAAGGAGAACGAGAAGACAAACTATTTGGTGACTTAGGTAACTGCCACATCCAGTAAAGACTGCTTCTGTGTATGTAAAGAACCCTCGCAAATCAACAAGACAAAAACGTAGTGCACAGAAAGCGAGTGAAGACAGAGACAGGGATTGCCCAGGCAAATACAAAGAGCAAATAGACATTTGCCTCTTGTGAGTTCCAGCAGTGTGCAATTAGAAAATGCAAGTTAATGTCACAGTGAGCGTCCCTGTGGGAACTGCGCGAAATAAAATGTCAGGCAGAGGAGATCTGCAGGAAGCTGGGGATCTGCAGGGACTTACACCCGCTGGGGCGGGGGAGCCGTGAATTACACAACTGTGGCTCTAAGGCAAACGTCTCCACCCTCGGGCCCCGCAGTCCCACCTCCCACCCCAGAGCAGTGGGTCTAATCTGAGCAGCCGCTGGGTGCTGGCTTCCTGCTCAACCACCCAAGCAGCTCCCAAGGCGAAGCCCAGTGTGGGGTGATGTCCTGGAAGCAGTGGGGTGGTCCCAGTGCACACCAACAGGAAGTGGCCCTGGCTGCCGGGTGGAGACCCTGCAGTGCCGCCTTAGGATGTGGGCCTGGCTGTGGGTGCCTGGGTGTCACCCGGTGGCTCCAGGTCTTGGAGATAAAGCTGGTGGCTCCTCAGCCCAAGGCAGTGAGGGACAGTGCTCAGATGGACACGCTCTCCTTTAAGTGGGCCTAGACACCTGCCCCTTGGTCCCCGAGAGGAGCAATCAGCCTGAGCGGTGGCTGCTTGGTGGCTCCTGACAGAAACGCCATCTGGCATGGCATGTGTACTTCTCCTCACGGCAGGGAACCGGTGCGAGGCCCTGGCCGGCTCCACAGGGCTGTCTCAGGGTCAGACTCTCTGCCCAGGTCCTGTCCACCTGTCCACCTTCATCTCGTGCCATCCGTAGCCACATGCCAGCTCTTGGGTGCCAGCACCCTGGCATCTTCCCGGCACCGAGTGTCTCCAGCCCAGAGACCTCCATGGTGCGTCTGCGAGTCGTGTGGTCACGGAGTATCAGGATCCTTCCTTCACAATGAGAATCGCTCCGTTTGTGATCTGCGGCCACAAAGGTGTCTGTTCTCTGGGTGCCGCACGGTGTCCGTAGCAGGTTCCCTGTTACCCGTCCCTGGACCACAGCTAGGGGGACCAGTGGGGACCAGCACCTCTCGGGAAACCCCAGCTGCAGAGCACATGGGATGGTCGCTGCGTGCCCTACTCACCAGCCCCACCTGCACCCCAACATCTCCCAGCCCCTGCCAGGCCTGTGTTCGGGCTGCTCTTTACCCCTATGGCCCCCACAGTCACTGCCTGTCCCCTGATGTCTCCTACCCATCTGTGGGGTGGCCTGTAGTGGCCCACTTGGGGCACAGAAGCCTGGATTGTGGGCTGCCCCCCCAGCCTCCATCAGTGTATCGGGGACCCCATGAGCCCACCATACCTACCACTCCGATGGTCTCCACCTCAGCCACTGTGACACCCAAGGAGGAGACAGCTCTGGGCCACCTCAGCACCCCTGTCCCCAGGGCCTGCCTCAGGGGTACCCTGACTGCTGGGGGCCCTGCAGCTGGAGTGTGTGTGGAGGTGCTGTAAAGGACCCACAAAATCAGCTGTGCAAACTGTGGACTCCACCACCACCTGCATTGTTCCAGGACCTCATAGCCCTCGGACATTCCCGTCCCTCGGGACTCAGAATCACCCAGTGTGGCTCGAATGATGACCGTGACCAAGAGCAAAAGCCACTCTCGCCTGTACGACAATGGGATCACATGTCCTTTGGCCTGTCCTGCGGGCGTTCTGACCCTCACATGGTGTTTCTTTGTTTGCTTTAGATGTGACTTAATCATACGCACTTAGAATGCGTATGATTCTATGTCAGGATATGTCACCAGCCATTTGGATTTCTGGCTTCACTTGGAAAATGCAGAGGACAACCTGCTGCAGCCAGTGCCCAGCGGGCGGTCAGCAGCTCTGCCAGCCCCGCCCTGCGGCTTCCCCAGGGGGCAGCATGCTGTCCTGTGAGCCCTTCGGCCTCTCCAAAGGACCAACTCACCTCAGGGCCTCAAAAGAACAGCTGGTGTCTCCATCTAGGTCCCCTCTCTGGGCTGGCAATGCAGCCCTTGTCCTCTGTCCTGTCCCTTTCTGAGGAGGCCTCCATCTTCCCCGCTGCCTTGAGTTGGTCACTGCTAGGGCAGAGGACGCCGCATCTGACCAGCCCTCCCGTGGTTCTGACCGCTGCTGACGATGCTGGCTCCTGGGCTCTTCCAGAGCAGGCAATGGTCAGAGTTCCTAGTCCCGCTCACTGCACCTGGGCCACAGCCTCGGAGCCACGGCCACAGCCCCCACGAAGTCAGCTCCTCCCTGAGGAGGACGGTGCAGCCGTGGGTCACCTGGGTCACCCCTGAGGCTGCTGTCCAAGACGCGTGTTCTTTATTGTATGAAGCAACGCCCTTCTCTTGCCAGCTTGCCAAGGTATTTTGTTTTACTAAAGGAGGTTTCATTTAATGAATTTACGAATGTCGACATCTGAGCATTCTGGTGTTTAACACGCGCTCAGCGAACACCTGGGCATAAAGGCACGGGTGCGTGAGGTCTACTGCAAGCGTTGTTTGTTTCCCTTCTTCCACTCCTTTACGTGACAGATTGCTTTTCTGGACGCACAACCTGGGAATTTCTAGAACTCCTCCTTGGTTACCGCCAGTCCATCCCCCGCTGAGAAGCGGTGCTGAGTTTCCACTGCTGCTGTTCTGATGGGGACCCAACATCTGCATCCCCGGGGCACTGGCTCTCTGGTTTTATGCCTGTGAGCACCATGTGGGCAGACTTTACTGAGCCCAGCTTCATAAAAATGAATCAGTTGTTTTCCATCTTCTCCCGCGCCCTGGAAGAATCCATTATCAGCTCCTTGAAAGCTGGAAGAGCTGGCTGGGACACCATGGCCGGAGCTGGGGGAGGAAGCACGCAGGTCATTTTTTCTCCATTGCCTGACAGATTCCACTTTTCTCCTCTGGCTTTGAGACGTTCTCCACCACCCACAGCCTCCGAGAAAACACCCATTCTGCCAGCGCTCGAAGACCATTAGGTAACCCACGTCGGTGTCCCCTTCTCCCTCCGCGTGTGGGCCAGTGTCTCTTCCCGCCCCGCCCAGACGTGGGCCTGGAGCGTGTGTGTTACAAGGTGAAGCTCACTGGAGTCCACAGTGTGACGGGAGCCGAAGGGACTCCTCTCTGACGGAGCAGACCTCAGAGCAGCTTCCGCTCCCCAGGCCTGAGGCCCAGCTCCGTCCACAGTGGCACTGGCCACGCGTGTCTTCCTCTCTCGAATTCTGCCAGTTCCTCTGCCAAAATGGCTCAAGCAGCCTCCCATTCTCAGAAACAGGGATCTCAGGGCCAGCACTGCTGAGCACGCTCCGGGAAGCCCTGTGGGAAGGGAGGGGCAGCCTGGATCCAGGGCAGGAGGCCCCTCACTGCGCCTCAGGACCACACTGTGAGGAAGGAGGGCCGGACTGGGAGAGCATGGCCGGGGCACGTGCCCTCGTCTACCGGGTGAACACAGGGTGCTAAGAAAACCCACTCAAGGTTCCTTTCTCCTCGGGAGGACCCTGACCCTCGAGGCACAGCCCCAAGCCCGTCCGGCCCTGCAGGGCCCCTGGCATCGCCCTAAGTGATGCAGTAGTCCTCTGTAGACGGGGACACTGAGGCCCAGGGGGTGGGGGCCCAAAGCCAGGGGGAGAAGGCCAGGCTCTTCCGGTTCACGTGCTCAGCTGGGGCGAACCACCTGTCCCCAAGTCTGTAAATGGGACCATGGGATTCATGGGGACACCCCAGGCCCCCCTCAAGTGCCTGGTTGACAGCAGCTTCCTGGAGGATCAGCGAGAGATAAGATGCCACCTGTGGCTCCGTCCGTGGCCCGCTCTGCCCACCTCACAGGGCAGCGACACCATCCCAGGACCGACTGCGGGCCCAGCCCTGACGCCCCCAGACTCCTCCCTCCACTCCTCCATCTCCGCCAGACACTGTTGGATGCCTGCTCCCCCATCGGCCCAGAGCCCAGACGTGGCCAGGCACCACTGGGCTGAGGGTGAGAGGCCAGGAAGCTGGGGACCACTCTGCCCCAAACGCACAGCCTGGCCCCCTTCCCGGTGGCTGCACAGAGAGACAGGGCAGCTGGGGGCCGACTCCAGCCAAGGGTTAAGCCCTCAGCCCAGACAGGAGCAGAACCCCTATGGCAGTGCCGAAGGTGCATGAGAGTTGGGTGCCGCTGTGGCTTTGTTCCTGGCGCACACCGGGCAAGCAGTGCATTCCGAGCACAGAGGCCAGGACTCTGGGTCTGAGGTGGACCTGAGGACCTCGCACCTCCCATGCCGGCCAGATGCTCCCAGGACACCCCCCTGGCCTCGCCTGGTGGCCCTGGGGAGCTCACAACTGCGGCAGTGTGTCCCTGTGTCGTGCGGGGTCCCAGGGACATCCAGCTCTGCAGCCTCCTGCTCTGGGTAGCTCACAGGGGTGTCCCCAAGAACATGTACCGCAGTGGAGCACGGGCAGCCAAGGTCTGAGCTGTGACACAGCGATGGCGGCCACAGGCGCAAGGCACCTCTGCCTGCTCCAAGGGCTGTGGGAGCTGCCTGACCTGTCCCTCCCTCTTGTCTGCCTGAAGACACCCCCACGCCACCCCAGGCTGTCTGGAGCTGGTGGCCAGATGGCAGGGGTGAGCCTCTCTCCGCGTCCAGCTACCTCTCTGCAGAACGGCCCTGCCAGCTGGAAGACTTTCCCTTTCGGTCTTATTGACCGGCCCTGCAGTGTCTGGATAGGGTTTGTGGCAGAGTGGGACACTTTGGTGGGCGCTGCTGACAGACGTAGGATAAAGAAAGATGTCGTGTTCATTTCAGCCAGGCTTGGTGGTGGTGCAGGTCTGTGACCCAGCAGTCCCGGGGGGGGGGTGGCTGGGGCAGGAGCAGGGCAAGCCCAAGCCCTGGGCTTTGTTGCTTTCAGAATACAAAGTAACAAAGCGTGGGGATGCAGTTGGTGTGAAGTCCCTGTACAATCCCCAGTACGGGGAGAGAGAGACAGAGAGACAGAGACAAAGAGACAAGGAGAGACAGGGAGAGAGAGATAGGGAGAGAGAGAGAGAGAGAGACAGGGAGAGAAAGAGTGGCAGAGACAGAGAGAGACAGAGAGACAGAGACAGAGAGAGACAGAGAGACAGAGACAGAGACAGAGAGACAGAGAGAAAAAGGAAAGTTCTGGGCATGACTGCGCCCAGCGCCAGTGCTGTGTACCTGGCCTGAGTCTCTGGTCTGCCCCACCTGCTGCCCAAGCTGGCTTCTCTTCCTGCAGCTCCCCTGCATGGCACCCCAGGGCTCCGCACAGCCCAGGCGGGCCTGGCACACTGTGGGTGCTGGATAGCCAGGGCTCGGTGAGTGGAGTGATGACGGAGGGTGAGAGGGTCCCCTGTCCTAGCACCTGGCTCCTGGCAGAGGTCCTGAAGTCACAGGTCTCTGCTCCAGAGCTCTGGGCACAGCCAGCCCCACCCAGGTCACCTTCTCCAGCCCAGCCCCATGGACCTGAGTCAGGGCCTGAGTGTCCTGACCTCAGCTGGGCCCTGCCCGGGTCTGCGCTGAGGAAGCCGGGCCAGCACCGTCCTCCCTGGAGATAAGAGCGGCTGAGGCCGGCCCCAGCCAGTTCCTCCCCACTTCCCTGGGGCCGGGGGCCTGCTGGCAACAGAGAAGTGGGCAGCAGTAAAGCAGCCCGGGACCCTGAGCGTGGACCCTGCAGACCAGGAAGCCGCCAAGGGCCCCGGCCCCAGGTAAAGGATCGGGAAGTACCCCAAGAGGCTGGGTCCCCTCCATCCGCAAGATTTAGCACTGTCCTGCCCAAGAAGCTACCTGAGAATCACAGTTGGCCGTGCTCAGGCTGGAACTGCGGGGTGAGGAGGGCTGCGGCCGGGGGGCAGGCCCTTCCCTGGACAGTGGCCAGGCACAGCTGTACAGGAACAGAGGCACAGGGCAGAGGGCACTGCTTGACCCAGGTTTCCGTGTTCCAAAAATGGGCTCAGCAGTCTCCCTGCCTCTACCTCCCCAAACGCTCCCGCGGTCTGCGGTCCGGTCTCCCTGTCTCCCAAGTCCAGGGAAGGAGCCCTTGTGCTGGCCAAGGTGACAGTGGTGTGACACGACCAGAGGGCAGAGCTAACAGGAAGCACCAATGCTGGCTGAAGGGTCCCTTCCCACCTGGACCCTAGGAGAGCTGCAGCCCCTTCCTCCTGCACCGGAAACCTTTGCCCGAGTTTGGGGTCCGGTCTCTGATCTGAGACCCCGGGATCCTGGCATACGCAGATTCCTTGACAGACACCCAGGACACGAAGGCCTGGAATGTCCTGTTTTGCCAAGGAGGAAGGATGCACAGGGGCTGGGCAGGAACAAAGATCCAGCCCGAGCAGCTGCCTCTGCCAAATTACATGGATTTGAGCGCACGAACAACACTTCTGCTGTGACTGACTAACTCGGCGGAGTCTGAGGAGACCAGAAGGGGAAAGTGAGCTCAGGGTGGCCTGGGGTCCCATCCTGAGGTGCTCTGGGCCCAGGGCCTGGGACGCTACGAGGCCCCCGGCGTGGCCCCCACGCTGCCCCCCAACCTGGCATCCCCTGGGCCTCCTCCTGGCTTTGCTGTCCCAAGTCCCCGGCTGCTCCTCGATGCCACCGCCCCTGGCCTGGACTCCTCCAGGGCAGGGACAGCACCAGATGCACATGGTGCCCTTAAAATAGTGATGACAGAGGGGACAAATGAGCCGCCAAGACCCAGGAGAACTGAGTGAAGGAATGAAAGGCCTGGGATGCTCCTACAAGGTCTGGAGCCGGGGCCAGTACCATCAGCGTCCAGCTGACTCTCTCACAGACGGCAACAAACCGCAAGAACTCTCAGGTAACGGACAAGTCGAGAGACTACAGGAGGAAGGACCAAGCAGGACTCTGCTTTCCAACTGGGCTCACGGCCACTGCCCCAGACTGCGCTGAGCGGGGCTTAGAGACCCGGGGGTGGAGCTGAGCACCAGAAGTCTTCCTGCCGGAGACCTCTGGTCCATGGACCTCGACAAGGGGAATGAGTGACCACGGGAGAAGGAGCCTGGCCAGGGGTGCTGGACCCAGAGTCAGCCCGGAGGGACACGCTGGACGGACACAGGCCTGCCCAGGACACCCACTGGATCCGCCGGGCTGGGAGTGGGGAGTGGCATCGGCAGCCCGGGGTGCGGGCTGTGGGGGTGCCCCAGGCTGCAGTCCCCGGGGCCAGGGCCAGGCACAGGCTGGCGTCGGGCAGGACCAGCATTCGTGGGGCGGCGGCTGCTGTGCAGGTAGGAAGACCCTGGGGACCTGGGCAGGAGCTCCCCAAAGCAGGGCCCTCTGGGAGGGCAAGTGACATTTCAGGGGCGGCCTGAGACTCCAGGGTGAGGAAAGAGTGTCACCTCTACTGACCCTAGGCCCTCCGCACCCCGGCACACCGCAGAGTCAGGGTCGGACCCCAAAGCTGCCACTTCCCATCCCTGCCGCTCAGTGTCCCCCTTCGTCCAGTGGGGGTACACAGGGGGGTGTATGTGGCCTGGTAAATCCTAGACACCCCACGTCCATCGGCTGTTTTCCTTACGTACAATACGTACTTTGACGAGGCAGTAGTTTGAAAGGCTACTTCCTGCTTCGGCCAAATTGTAATGTTTAGAAGGAAAGCCAGGCTTTTTATTTTTATTGGAAAAAGAGATTTAATTCTCAGCCCTTGAGAAGTGTTCAGGAGGCAGAAGGCTGGACGTGGTGGTGCATCCGTGTAATCCCAGCACTTGGGAGGCTGAGGCAGGAAGATCACCATGAGTTCAAGGCCAGTGTGGGCTACACAGAGAGATCTTGCCTCAAAAATCGAAATAAAAAAATAAAAAGGAAGGCAGAGAAGGTCTCTTTTACCAGAGAATATTATACCTTGAATCAAAACGGAGTGTCAATTATCCTAATGGTTGTTACATAAAGTGCCCGCTTAGTCATTTTCCTCCTTAACTGCTCGTTTGAAATGGGGACTTATGTAGCTCATGAGCAGGACTGAAATGAAGTAAAACACAGTTTTCCTTCCAGAAAATCAGCAGTGCATGTCCCACCTCGGGGAGCCCTAAAATCCCCGTCACACAGGGACGGGACCAAGGACAGCGCCGCCAGCCCTGAATGGCATCCCTGGTACCACGGAGTTCGGGGTGTGGGCCCCTGTGTCCAGGGTGAGGACGGAAACACCAGCCCACCGGCACCAGCTGCAGGGCGGCCCTGCCTCCGCCTCCGCGTGCTCCATGGATGGAAAGTTTCTCAAGGCCCGGGCGTGGCACGGTTTGCTTTGATTCCATCCGCGGAGACAGACTGGGGGCTTCGATGATGAAGCTGCGTCCAGATGAAGCTATTTGTGTGCAGTGCCCTGACCGCCAGCGCATGGCTTAGCCGGTATTGTGGCCACGCAAATGAATAGCCAATCTGGCCTCTCGCGGCCCCAGCAGCTGCCAGGAAGTGGGACAATGACGCACACCGCTCCCCCCGACCCCGTTAGGCTGGGAGGGGCAGTGCCAGGCAGCTGCGGGGCCCTCGGCCTCCGGAGGAGCCACCTGAAGTCGAGCGCACAGCTCTCCGCCGGGAGCATCTGCGGCCTCTCCCCCGTCCCCGGGGGCCGAGCGGCCCATCCCCACCCGCCGCCGGCCGTCTCCAGCCCGCTCCTCTCCACTGCACACACGCCCTTCCGCCCCCGAGCCTCCCCACGCTTGGTCCCCGCGACGTACACTGACCGTGGCACCCGCTGCAGGGCTGATGGGGCACAGAGGCAGCAACACACAAGGCCTCCCGTGCACGTCCACCGCGGGGCGCCTGCCTACAGCTGCCTCACTGTGCCCTGCACCACGGCCTCTCATGACTTTCCCGCACTCAGCAGCCTGGGACTCAGTGGGACCCAGTGAGGTGCCACCTCCCTCAGATGCACGATGGGAAGTCACCCTTGGCCCCGTCTCCCAGCATGCTCCACCTGGACGCTAAGCGCAGTGCTGGGGCCACGCACACGCACACAGAGGGACCTGGGCAGAGGGAAGAGCAGGGAGGCAGGGAGGCAACACAGGGCTCTGCAGTTTGCACGTGGCGTGTGTGCAAGGGCCGGGCCCCTTGGGGCGGGCGGAGGACCTGAGACCTTAAAGAAGTGGGGCTTGGGGTCTGTGGGGTCTCCAGCTCACAGAGGGCCGGTTCCTGTGAGAGCACACAGTCCCAAAGCAAACTCAGCTACACGGGTGCCCTCCGGCTTCCTCACCCCACGTGCTGGTCTCTCCGTGCACATCCCACCATCACGGCGCTGCCCCAAGAGTCTGGCGGAAGCCGGTGCCTGATCATGAATCTCAAGGAATCAGAGCTTCATAAAGTACCGGGCCTCAGGGACTGCAGAGCAAAGAGCTGAGTGGAGAAGGGACGGAGGGGGCTGAGTGGATAAATGGGCGGAGGGAGGAGGAATGGATGGATGGTGTGTGAGGTGGGAATGGAGGTGGGAGGTGAATGATGGACCCTTAGATGGCGGATGGGTGCGTGGATGGGGGCGGGTGGATGGATATACAGGTGGGTAGATGGATGGATCGTGGGTGGCGGGCAGTGAGTGGGTGGACAGGTTCGGGGATGAGTGGGTGTGGGAGGTGAATGGATGGGTCGATGAATGGTGGGTGGGTGGGTGGGTAGATATATAGGTGGGTAGAGGGGTAGATGGGTAGATCATGGGCGGGTGGGTGACTGAGTAGCTACATGGAAGAGGAAGAGGAGGGATGACAGGGGACCCCTCACACTGGATGCCTGGGAGCTTGGGCCTCTGGCTCCTCTGCACTCTGAGCCCCTCGCCTAACAGCAGTGCCACTGACTTCAACCTTTTTATTCTTTTTCTTTTCTCCACTTACATTTCCTCTGGGAAAGCACTGCCGTGCTCGCTGTCCCGCCAGCCTCCCCTCACTGCCATTTGCCTTTCCTCCTTTCCACCCCCAGGTAAGATGTGGTGCTCAAGGGAAAGCTGGACCTCAGAGCCACACTGATATCCGATCTCTGGGCGCTGAGTACGCAGCCAGCCACAGGGCCCTGGCACGCCGAGGAGGCCAGCCTGGAGCTCCCAGAGCTGTCTGTGTGAGCAGCAGCTGCTCTGCCGGGGTGCCCATGCCTCTGCTCCCCCGGTTGCCCACACATGCACATGGTGCACCCCAGGAACACCCCAGGTGTGCACCCCTCCTCGGGGGCCGAGTCCTCCCAGCCACTCCTTGCCAGGGAGGAGGAGCCCTGCACAGCCTCTCCAGCGGGCTCCGCGCTGATCTGTGGGGAACAAGATGGGAGGCCTCCCAAGAGAGGAGGGGGTGACCCCAGGGAGACTGCCCCGGGGTGACAGTGTCTAGGGACCAGGCTGCATTGCGAGAGGTTGCCCCACTGCTTTCCCTCCCCGCTGAACTGCTGTCCTCAGTTCTCTGAGACCCGGCCTCTCCTGAGGGTCTCGAGAGCTGCACCCCTCGGGAGAGAAGGGAATGAGATGAAGGACCGGCCACGCCGACAGGAGCTGCTGCCCACAGGCCCAGGAGCCCAGCCATGCAGCCGTCTCGGAGCCCTGGAGCCCTCGCCAGCCCCTTCTTGTTCCAGCGCTTGCCCTCCTTGATGGTGTTTGGAACGGCTCGCCCGCGTGAGGAAATGTCTTCAGAGGACTCTGGTGATCGCTCATTCCTTGGGCTTCTGTTTCTGCCCTTGCTAATGGGTGGAGTCAAACCATGTCCTGCTGTGGCTTCCAGGGTGCTGGTAGGGACTCACTCGCTACCTGGTTGCTCCCCACTGGGACTTTCCTAGGATCCGGTCCACCTCCTCGACAGTCAGTCAGCCTGGCCCCCGTCTTTTAGCTTCGTCTCAGCCACGAGACACCCTGCACCAACTGACAGCAGTTTGTAAACTTTGCATCTTTGGTTCCAACCCCACAGCTCGGAGTCCTTCATCACTCACCGTTCACCCCCTGGCACCTCCTTCCCCGATCATCCTGGGTCTTCAACGGGCTTCTCTCCACCTCTGTGAACAACTGGATGGGAAACATTTTTCAGGTGAGAAAAATCCCCAGAGGATGAAGACCGGCACCTTACAAGGACCAGCACCTGCCTGGACCAATGACTGAGCCGTGCTGAGGACGGGCAGGGGGCCATGCACCTGCCCCACGTGGGCAGAGGGAGAAGGACAAGGTTGCGGGGGCTCTGGCTCCAGGCCTTGAGAGGAAAGAGCCTGGGACTCATCTCCACTGTGCAGACACCCAGGTCCCACGCCACAGTGCCACCTGATGCCCACTGCGCCCGTCCCTCCCTGCACCTGGCCTTGAATTGGCACCACTCCCAGTTCCAGCTCTGTGAATCTGCTCGGGCACTGCAGGGTCGGTGTGTCAGTCAGGGTTTGCCAGAGAAACAGATACAATGCAAGACACACAAATGTACAAGGAATCACAAGGTCGGCTTACAATGCTCAGCCAGAGTCGATGAGGGAGCGTGCAGAGGGCGTCTGCACACTGGAGGCTGAAGGGTCCCGCCCAAGGGCTGGAGCTCACTGCAGTGTCCTGTGCGAGTCCGCATCAGGAGGCCAATAGGTCTGCGACAGAAGGCTGAAGAGTCCAGGGCAGAAGCCAGGAGATGACGTCCAAGCTGAAGGCGAAGGGCGAGCTCCTGGGAAGAATCCTCCTCATTTCCCTTCTACGGTATGCGGGCCGGGCGCCCTGGGGGAGCTCCTTTACACCCACACCACCTCCTGCCCTCCCTTTGCACAGGCTGAGGGTATTTACCAAGAGGGACCCTGGCCCCCTTCTGCATCACTTAAACTTCTGAACTTCTCAAGTTGACACAGTGAACAACATCCTAGAGGTTAGGGCGGGTCCTCCACACCCAGGACAGAGCGCTGCTGAGTTACTTAAACTTCTAAAATTCTCAAGTTGACACAATGAACAACATCCCAGAGCACAATGGCTGTGGGGTGGAGCCTGCTGAGTTACTCAAACTTCTGGACTTCACAAATTGACACAATGTATCAACCACCGCTGTCAGTCAACAGCTGCCCTGACACACTGCACACGCAACTTACAGACCCGCACTAACATCTGGGCACACACCTGCAAACCCTTTGTCTGTCCGCGGACAACAGGAGGCCTCTGCCCAAAGAAAGCCACAAGGAGCCCGTGCTCCTGGTTCCTCCCCGAAGGGTGGCCGGAGCCTCCTCCATTGACCAGACCTGAGCTGGGGACCCTGGGTGCCCCTTCGACTACACACAACCTCCTGAGCCCAGGACATCTGACAGGTCCAGAGACCCAGACACAGGTCCTGCGCCTTCCCGCAGGTCCCAGGAGGATGCCTGGGGAGGGCTTTGTGGTTCAGTTTATGATTCTCAGGTTCTGTGAAAGTGCAGCGCGCAGTCGGTAAGAGCAAAGCTTCCAGCTCTCAGTTTGGATCCCTCCCCAGGTAGCCCCGGGCTATGCTCCTTACTCGAGGTGCAGGGCAGCGGTCACAAGCCCCACCGCCCCCTGGGAACCAGACACCTGCAGACACTGGTCGCTGAGCTCGGGTGGGGCGCTGGGCTGTCACCTCGGCATGCTCCAGCTCACTCATTATCAGGACCTGACCCCACCCCTCCTCCCGGAGCCCCTGCAGTCCTCCTGGCCATCCCGGTGGACACCTCCACAAAGCGGGTGCAGCAGCAGACTCCTCCCCATGAGGCCACAGGGCCAGGCTCCGGGGAGGGCCCTGCTCCCTCCTCCGGCCTGCTGGCCCCGGTCTCCCTCGTCCTGGTCACCTCATCCCTCTGTCCACTCTGCCCCTCCTCCTGTTCACACTGTCTTGGGGTCAGGCCCCCCCCCCATCGCCCTCAGCTCACCTTGATTTCCAAAGCCACGTTCATGGGGCTGGGCTGGGACTCGAATCTGCCTTTTGAGGAAACAGAGTTCAACTCGAGCCTGCCAGCCTGCAGTCCAGGCAGAGAGGTCTCTGACAATGGCCACGAGTGATCATTCGAGCAGGACACACGCTGTGCTAATACCAGCAGACGCTGCAGGTCCACTGGGTCTGCCCAGCCACCATGTCCCTCACCTCCCACGCAGCGTGACAGCTCCGCACATGCACGCACCTTGCACTAGGTGCCGGAAGATGTGGGGCGACTTCAGTCTTGGATGACCAAGGGAGCCGCAAGGGAGCGCCCCACGCCCTGTCATAGAAGGGACCCGGTACGTGCCCGTTTGGGTCCCTGCAGGGTCCCATAACCCTGCTGTGGGGACACCAAGGGACAACTGCACATTATGACTAATGGTAGCCCCCGACGGCAAGCCCTCCTGGGTGTGTGAGCCGGGGCTGTCACAGGACCCGGGCACTCCTGCTGCCCAGGACACGTGGGGTGGTCCGGAGCAGCAGGGCCCAGGGTCCCCCACCATGTGCATTTGCTGAATGCCCTTAAGGGAGAGGAGTCCTCAGCCACCTGGGACACCTGAGTGCCTGCCACCGGACAGAGGGACGGGGAAGGGGACCCCCGGGCAGGTGAAGCAGCAGGGGAACAGCTGTGACAGCATCCGCAGGGGGCCTGCGCCCCTCATCCTGCCCAGGGCGCCCACCCCTTCCACGTTCCTCGAGCTGCATCCACGCAGGGCAGCACAAGGCTGTGACCGGGAGCCTGGGGACCGCACAGACCTGGGCCTGCAGCTCAGCCCCGCCAGGGCCCAGGAGGCCCTGCTTTCTCTCCTCCAAACGGGGTGATGTGCAGGCACGGGGTGTGCCGGTGCCAGGCCGGGCATTTACAGGGCGCTGCGGGAAGTTGTGTCCCCCTTAACTCCTGTTAGAGCCTTGATCCCCAGGGGTTAGTAGACCTGCACTCTGTCTGCAACTTGGGGACCTGGGGGGACAGAGTGTGTTAGGAGGGCACCTGAGTAACACAACAGGTGCAGGGCAGTGACACAGAGGTGACACCTCCTCCTGGCCCGGAGGAGGCCGCTGAGGAGATTTAACGCACCTTGTTTCTGAGGCTGGCAGGGAAACTGAGGGCCCAGACAGGGGTGCTTGGGTGGGGCCCCAGGGCCCTCCCCCACAGGAGCAGGGGGTGAGGAGGGCGGGGAACTGAGGACGGGAGCAGAGGTGGGTGCAGGTTCCTGGGCACTGGGGGTTCAGGATCTTAGGGCACCAGCCTGGGACAGTACAGGCGGCAGGTGTGCACACACCTGGGGCCCAGGGGTCAAGGTGGGCACCCTGGCCCTGGGCAGGCTGGGAAGTGCCCTGGGAAAGGACCCAGAGGTGAGGGAAGGGGAGGTGCGGTGATCAGGAAGGACCCTGGGCCCCTCAGCCAGGCTGGGGTGGGCAGGAGGTGGGGCCAGGTGGGCGGGGCCTCAGTGCATGACTGCTCGGTGGGGGAGGCAGGGGTCTAGGGTGCCGGCCCCTGGCAGCGTGGGGTTCCACGTCGAGCCCTGCTTGGCAGCCCTCCGCCCAGCCTTGAGTCAGGCCTATTCTGAGCGCTGCATCACCATCGGGGAATTCATGACGCATGGCCCCTCCGAAGAGGGCCAGCGTGTGCATACTTGGTAGTTAAAACGAATTAGGAGGGTGTTATTTTTAAGAATTTCAGAAAAACACTTGAAGAAATCCAGGACGAATCCTTCAGCCCATGTCTGCGCTCTGGGTTTAGAAGCACCCTCCCCCTTCTCTGGGGCTCAGTTTCCCCTTTGGTGGAAACGGAGGGCGGGAGCGAGCGCGGACTCCCCGTCCACCCCGCACCCTTGTTTGCATGAAAGAAAACTGCTGGGCTTCAGGGTTCTCTCGATCTCGCCCTTCAGGACCCTCGTGAAGCAGTGAGCAGCTCAGAACACTCACACGTCTGGCCGTGCCGTCCCCTGGCTGTGCAGGCCACCTCCCTCCGGTCCTTCTGCCCTTGGGTGGAGGAGCTGGCGGGGGCTCCTCACCCTGTATCGTTTCCCCTCTTCGCAGCACAGGGGACAAGGCTGGCCCTGCACGTCTGGAGGGGCTGCACGTTCTCCCTCTTTAAAACGCAGCCTTCCCCGCAAACTCCTGCTCCTGCGCCCACGCCCTGGCTCCTGGGGCACGCGCGTGCCATGTCCTGCCGGGGGAGGTCCTGGCCAGTGACCCCTTCAGCACAAGTGTCTGAGGCACCCCGAGACACGTTTCTAGCCAACCCCTGGCCACCTGGGCCAGCTCTCCACGGATGAGACCCCGAGGGGTGGGGCACTGGCTTCACCGCCCCAGCATGGGTGACTCAGGGCGGGCTGCCTCAGTTTCGTGCCCCGGGCCCCACTCTGGCAGTACCCGGTCCCAGCGCTTCGTACTCCAGTGCAAATCGGGTGGGGGGAGGGTAGTGCTCATGGCAGGTGCCAATGGATGGTGTACTGATTGAAGAAACAGATGGGGAAGGTGTGAAAGGGTGAGAGGTGGGCAGAGGGACGGGTGACTGAATAGTGACTGCATGGACAGATGGACGGGTGGAAGCAGGCACGGGTGGGTGGATGGATAAATAAGTGGATCGATGAATGAAAGGTGGATGAGTGGGTGGGTGGGTGGGAAAGACGGAAAAAGGTGGGACGGGCTAGGCCATGAGAGACGCATAGGGCGCCATGTAAAGAAGCACCCGCTCTTCACTCTCGGGCCCACAGATGGGCGCCTGCTATAAAGCAGATCTTGAAGGTCCCCCAAAGATGGCTGTGAAGGCTCAGCCCTAGCCTGGGGTGCTATTAGGAGGTAATGGCACCTTTGGGAGGTGGCCCTGGTGGCAGGAAGCCAGCATACTTTCCAAGGGGATACTGGGAGGATCCTCTCTGCATGTCTGTGTCTCTGTCTCTCTGTCTGTCTCTGTTTGTCTCTGTCTCTTCCCTGTCTGCCATGAGGTGGCAGCCTCCGCCGCCATGTTCTCCAGCCAGGACACATGGCCCTGGCACAGGCCCCTGCAGCCTCTGAACTCACGAGCCCAACTGCACCTTTCTCCTGCGCTGATTCCCCAGCTTTTGTCATGGCGCTGGAAAGCTGGCAGGCATAGGTCCTCCCCGCTTTGGAAGCCCTGGAGTCCGGCCAGCCCCCCCAGTCACCACCCCAGATGGAAAGTGGAGCCTGGCTATGATGACCTCCAGCACGGGCCCCGGGTCAGAGGCCAGGATGCAGCGAGGCTGGGTCTGCGCACGGAGCCGGGAAGCAGGTGGGGCCCAGCCACGCCCTGCAGCGCCTGGAGAGGCCGAGGCAGCACTGCGAGCGCTTTGTGCTTTGGAACTGACCTTCCTTCCCCTCCCATCAGCACAGCGCTGGCAGAGCACACGGGGAGGACACGTGCAAAGGGTGAGTTCCCACGGTGCCCAGAGGCAGAGGCCGCCGTCTTGGGCCACAGCCCACAGCCCAGGCCCCCGATTGTCCCAACATGTCAAGAAGGCAGCTAGGCAACCACATCGGCCGTCACTGCTCTGCTTGGGGGCTGGACCACTGGGAGGGGCCCCTGCTTGCTGGCCAGACAGCAGCCAGGGGAACCTTGCCCTAGCTCATACTGCAGCAGGTCTGGAGCCCCTCACAGGGGTGGCTGCCTCTCCTGTCCAGCGTGGGGTCTCCAGAGGGGAGCAGTGGGCCCAGAGACAACAGTGCACCTGGACCCACGTCCTTGTGGACAGCCAGGGCTGTGTGCTCTTCCTTGGGGACAAGCAGGGTATGCTCTCAAGTCCCCTGCATGTGTTTGTCTCTCAAAGCTGCAGAGAAGAGCAGTGGGAGCAGGAGGATCAGGGTCCCAGGGTGCCTGGACCTGCACAGGTGGGTGGCCTCCTCGGGCAGGTGGGAAGAGGACCTCGGCCCAGGAGAGAGCTTCGAACCTGCAGCCCTGGCCAGAACCTCTCTCTCCCGGGTGGCTGAGTCAGGCTACATCCACACTGCCCATGCACCAGGAGCTTCCTTCCAGACCCAGCCGTGGAGCTGGGCTCTGGTGGACCGGCCTTGGCTTCTCTCTAGGGAGAGAGTCACAGTGCTGTTCTCGTGCATGGGAGGATCAGAGACAGCACTGCCTGCAGCTGCGGGTGGGGCCGTGCTTGCTTCCCTCCACCTTCTCCCACTCTGGGACTCGGTTTCCCCATCCACAAACTGAAGGGGTTGGGCTGGACCACCTTCACCCCTCTCTGCTGGGGTCCACTCGTTCTTTCACCCCATAGCCATGCACTTGGCGAGCTCGTAGTGACATTTTGCTTCGCAGCCAGCACAGCACCGTCAGGCTCCCTGGTCTAGGGTTGGTGGCGGCAGGCAGAGAACTCAGACCTGAGACGCCACGGACCCGCTAAGCTTGTGGTGCCCGTCAGACACTGGAGGAGGCGGCGAAGGCTTGTGTGCGGAGTTGGACACCAGTTCCTCCCACCAAACGGGGATTGGGGTCCTGGGACCCCGGACACCACACTGCATGTTGCTCCATAGACCTGGGGAGACCAGGCAGAGGGCGGGGCTCAAGGTTCCATGCAGAGGGAAACTGAGGCTCAAGTGGGAGAAGCTGCACCTCATCAGGGTCACAGAGCCGGCCCCAGGCCTGCCTGTGCCCCGCCTGCCCGCCAGCCTCTCCTCAGGTGCCCACGTGTATCTGCATGCATGGCCACACACAGCCCCGTGGCCGGCTGCGCTTGGACCCCACCCCAGGCATCCATTCTCAGTGCCCTCCTTGGGCCATGTCTGACCCCTCTGTGCAGCTCCAGTGCTGGGGCCACTGGTCCTGGGCCCTGGAGGACCACGCAGCAGCCCAAGATGTGGTGGAGTAGACGACAAACTCGGATGGGCCCTCCATTCACCTGGCCAGGCACCAGGGAGGACAGTGCCGACCCAGGGTCACACAAGGCTGGGGCACGGAGAGAGCCAGGACCCTGCCTCCTGTCCCGGCCTGGCCACCCCCGTGGCCCTAGTCTGGTCTGCCTGGCTCTGGACGTGCGGTATCTCCTGCATTTATCGTGCATTTTCCGTGTCATTTGATGTCTCGCAAAGCATAATGACAGGCAGCCTCGTTTTTCAAGAGCCATTAGGCTGGAGTTTGCTGAGGGCAACTGGCTCTGGATGGACACGGAAGCAACGCTTCCTTGCCCACAGTAGCCCGCTGGAGGGGGGACCCGGCAGGGCAGCTGGGCCATGCACGGTGGCTGAGTGGCAGCTGAGAGACACAACGGATCTCACGGCAAGGGACAGGTAGGCACCCTAGGGAAGGTTTCCAAGGCCAGAACCTTCCACAGGGCTCTGAACTGGAGGCCACATCCTTGGGAGAGCCCTGGGGGGCTGCCTCTCTATCCTGCTGGGGGAAGATGGGGGACCCGGAGGCCCAGGGAGCAGAGGTTCCTCAGAGCCACCAGACTAGTCCCAGGGCTGCCCACAGAATCTGGCCCCTGTCACTGTGAGGCCAGAAGCCAGGGCTCGAGGGGTGGCCGGGCTGCATTCTAGGAGCTCTGGGGTGGGGGCACCTTGGCTCTGGCCTCTCATGCTGCCGTGGCATCGCTTCAGACCCTGCCTGCGCCCCCCCCGCACACATGCACACGCGCGCGCACACACACACCTTCTCCGCAGCAGGACTCCCCCGCCCGCTCCCCAGAGCGGAAGAGTGCTCCCCTGTGATTGCGTTCAGGTCCCCTAGGTAACTGGGACCTTAACTCCATCCCAGCCCCAGGCCATCTTCCAAACTAGGCAACCCTCGGAGGTCCAGCAGGAGGAGCGGGTGCCTTTGAGGGCCACCTTTCCCCCCAGGATCCCATCCACGGGTTTGCACTGCAAAGTACAGGCAGGATCCTCTTGGCAGCTCCCAGAAACGGGGCTCTCACGACCTACCAAAGACCCCTCTGCTAAGGGGAGCTGTCCAGGAGCCTGGCCCCCCAAATGCCTCCACAGACCCATCATGGTCCTGTCGTCTCCCTGGCTGCCACCCCAAGAGTCTGCTTGGTGTCTGTTCTCACCGCCACAGCGCCACTGGGCTCCTCAGTGACAGCGCTGACCTCGAGCTCAGGGAACCCTCGGATCATCGGTAAAGTGACGCCCACCGACCCCTCGGGGGAAGAAACCGCTGCTGCAGGAGGTGGCTCGTGGTGCCTCTCAGAGGGAGCAGGGTTCAGACCCTGGCCCGTGTCCCCCTGCTCCAAGCGCAGACCCTGGCCCGTGCCCCCCTGCTCCAAGCGCAGACCCTGGCCCGTGTCCCCCCGCTCCAAGCGCAGACCCTGGCCCGTGTCCCCCTGCTTCAAGCGCAGCTGGCTCCTCAGACAGTCCCTTGATTTAACAGCTGGGTAGAAGAGCCAGGAGGCAGCGTTAGCACCAGCGTTAGCACTGTTACCAAAGCTGCCGTAGCGCGTAGCGCGTTAGCATGGCATTAGCAGACTGTCACTACAATACCAGCAGCATGTTAACCCAGCAGGACCCCAGCACGACCACAGCACGGCCTTTAATCAGCTCATGGGGGTGGAGAAGGAACCACACAGTCCCTGGAAGCTGGCGGCTCGGGGTCTGCCGGATGGAGATCCGGTCCCTCAGAGCTAGAGGGGAAAAGGGCAGGAGGAGAAAGGGCTGTGGGTTGCAGTGGGGTCGCAGCTGCAGGGCGATGCGGGCTGGGGCCGCCCCAAAGTGTCCTCCCAGATGTACCTTGCAGAGGACGCCCTGGCTCAGGACTCTGCTCTGGAAGAGCCACACTGCCCAGCGCTGCTTCCGGAGGAGCCACGGGGACGGGAAGCAGAACGGTGCCTGCCGCTATGGGCTCGGGGAGGTGAGTCACTGCTGGACAGGGACAGAGTTTCTGCTGGGGAACAGGGAAGGTTCCAGAGATGGGTGGTGGTGACGGCCACACCGCCATGGCACAAAAGTGCTTCCGGCTCTGGGACGGCGCCCTGGAAACGGACAAGCAGGTGCCTGATATGCATTTTAGCACGAAGAGTATGTTGGAAAGGGCTTCATCACTGTCACCCACACAGGCGTGGTGCCTGTGGCCCAGGACACTGCTGTGACTGAGAGGGATGAGGCTGCTGCTCGAGGTCTGGGGGACTGAGCAGGCCAGCGGCTGCACAGAGCAGTGTCCCCAGGAGGGCAGCGGACACGCGGGGTGTGGAGATCGGGGCAGGCTTCCAGGAGGAGGTGAGCAGTGCCAGTCCCGGGCCCGAGGGAGGAGGAGCCGGACAGTGGGCACAGTGCAGGGGACAGGGGCAGGCAGGTTTGCAAACTGCACAACTGAACACAGGTCAGGGAGGAGGAGCCTGATCCAGAGGGGTCAGCAGCAGAGAGCTTTGGCTCAGGGTGACAGGAAGCCAGGGAAGCCCATGGAAAGGGACAATCGACCCAGCCCTGCAAGCCAAGCTTTCCCAGCCCACGTCAGGCCTCGCCGCCACCTGCGCCCAAGATGGCATTGCTGGGCCTGTCCCAGATGAGGAGGCTGAAGCCGGGGGCAAGCTCTGCTTTGCTGAAGGACCTGCCTTGTGAGCAGGAGGTGACAACTTTAACCCTAACGCAGAGTCAAGGACACACACAGCTGGTCTGGTTAACTCCCCTACCGCCCCAGGCCCCAGGAGCCCAGCTGCCCCCGAGCTGAGCATCCGCCCTCTGCCCACGCCGACTCTCCCCACGGGTGCAGAGAAAACGCCAAGTGGCCTCCACCCCGGCACTCCCTATCAAGGAGAGGCGCGGAGCCCCAGTGGGAACAACCCTGGGGCCCTGACCAAGGACCCACTGGGGGCTCAGGACGGTGCAGCCCACAGCTGCCCTGGAGCCGGGCTGGGTGGGCACCCCTGCCCGTGGAGGGGCTGAGTGGGAAGGAAACCATGCCAGGGCCTCCCTGGCCAGGAGCGGCAGGGGCGGGGAAGCTGGAAGAGGGAAGAGCCATCCTCTCCTGCCAGCTCTGCAGCCCCAGGAGGGGAGGAGGAAGAGGAGGAGCACCCCAGTGGGGCCTGGGCTCAGAGCGCCCCTGCCCGGGAACAGAGAGCAGAGCAGGGCTGTCCACCCAGGCCAGCAGATCGCACCCAACAGGCCAGAACAGATGCGCATGTCTCGGATGCCCCTGCTGAGCCGCCCCAGCAGAGTCCGCCCCAGGTGTACGCCCTGGTGTAGAGGGAGTTTAGCCAGGCAGGCGGAGGTCGGCCACTGGCGAGGGACAGGGCTAGGACGGGTGGGCGGGCAGCCTTGCATACACAGGGCCGAGCTCAGCTCAGCCACAGAGACCACACGCTCGGACTCAGGGACAGCACGGGGAAATGACCGCTGCTGCTGACCACGGTTCCCTGTGCTTTGTTCTCCTAACCACGCAGTGAAACTCCGAGGGGCTGGACTGAGTGTGGGCCCCATGCTGTGTCTCTGGAGGTCCTGCTGGAGCATGGGCCATCCACCCGGACCTGTCCCTGGCCACCCCCACACAAAGGCCCTGGGCAAGGAGCCCACTCTGTGACCTTCTCAGGACCCCGCCCACCAGGGACTGTCTTCTATGCTCCCCGTGAACGCTCCTTTGAACCGCGTCCTTCACCGCGATTTCATCCCTCGACTCCGTGACACAGCAGCCCTGCTTGGACTGTGAGCCTGGGGGACCCCAAATGTGGGTAAAACCTGGAAAGACAGAAAAGGGCGGCCCCACACGGAGCCTTTGACAAACCCCGCAGGACAAGTTGGAGCACTGGACCAAGGGAGAGGCCCCCTTGGGAAGTGATTCGACTTGAACCAGACAGCACTGGTAACTGTCACGGGCCGAGAGTGGGGACAAAAATGGTGGAGACAGCAGGGCCAGAGGGCCCACAGCGAAAAGAAGTAGATGCTGGACAAAAATGTGCACCGAAGGCAGAAAAACGGAGAACTGGGGCAAAGGAAGACAAAAGCAGTGACAGAGAACGAAGGCAAGAGAAAGTGGGGCTTCCGGGAAGAGGTCCACACCTAAGCCAGTGTGGGCACAGCTCCTCTGGGGGACAGCAGTGCGGCCCACAGAGACGACAAAGAAGCCAAAGAAGCCAGCAAAGTGGCACACACCATCACCCCAGAACTCTGGGAGGCTGAGTCAGGAGGGTCACAAGTTCAGGCTCATCCTGGGCAGTTTGATATACATCGAAAAATGTTTAAAAGGGCTGGAGATGTAAAGCTCAGTGCAAAGGCCCTGGGTTTAATCCCAGTATCAAAACAAGGATGGAGGAGAGGGGCGGGGAGGGGAGGGGCGGGAGGAGAAGGAGAGGGAAGAGGGGGAAAGTGTGGGCAGCCTCCTGCACTGCTGCCCAGTGACTTAAACTCCTCTCCAAGGAGCCCAGACTGCGTAGCTCCTGGCAAAGGGCCAAGCCGCTCTGCCCGCGGGAGCTCAGCGCTGCTAGGTGGGACAAGCAGGAGTCATCCAGCAGGAGTCAGGAAAGGACCCCGGTCCCCGGGCAGCTGCTTTCCTGTCCCTGAGGTCCTGAAGGCCGCTCCTGGATAAACGGGAGGAGTTTCTGTTTTCTTCACAAACGACCCTGTCAGAACCCCTGATGCCAGTGAGCCCCAGCTCGGAGGCCCGAGCCATGGCTTGGGCCTTGGGGAAAGTCGGCAGAACTGCTCTTTGGGGTAAGAAATGTGCGTGGTTCGATGTCGCACCAACTTCTCCACCATGACAGGGCCCCTGGACTGCCGACCCATGAGCTCGCAATGGCACCGAGGCGCTCCAGTCACCCTCACCTCCCAGCTGTCCCCCCTGGTCAAGCGCCAGGTTGGCAGGGTTGACTGTGGCACTGCCGGTCACATGGTGGCATCTATGCACAACTGCGATCCACACCTGCCGTGACAAGAGCGCTGAGCAGCTGTGCTACGGGTGTGTGCGCAGACCACACTGCCTCAGGCACTGTCCTCATCACCAGGACACCACACCTGGCACTGGAAGGAGAGGCTGACCTCGGCTCGTGGCCCATCGTCTGCTGGCTCCAGGGCATGGGCTCCTGGTGGACGGAGGTGCTCACTGCACGGGGACCAGAAGCAGAGAGAAGGGGGAGCCAGGATGGGGACAAGCCCTTCAAGTCCATGGCAACGGACTTTCCCACCAGGCTTTTAACAGGAAGTCAGCTACAGATAATCCAGCCACTTTCCGAAAGCCCCACCTGTGAGTGCGGCAGGCTCTCAGGACATCTAGGTAGAAACCATCACGACCATTGCATCCTCTTCTACAAATGAAAAACAAGTTCACTGCAAGCAGAGTTCACATGGGCCACCGCAGCCTGCAGCTCATATTCACTGACTCTCCAGGGGTATCAAGAGGCCACACCTAGTGACCAGTGGACCAGTGCCAGCACACCCCCGAATGGCCCAGCTGGGCAGGTCCCAGGCTGCCCCCAGCACCCACTCGGCCTCGTGCCTCAGGGTGGCTCTGACTCCTGCTCGATGCACCCCTGTGACCACACCTCGTACCCGACTCCCCCACACGGTGACCACTGCAGCCCCAGCCAGCGTGCAGGAGCATTCCTGATGAGAGTCTCCCTTCCCCTTTAAGGTAAAAGCGGTTGTGTGGAGCTGCACGCTTTCCGTGCATTGCCCACGTCCTTGAGCTATGAACCCTGGTGCCTGAGGCCATAGCTGACGTCTGCGGACATGTGTCCAGGGCAGTTCCTGCCTCAGGAGAAGGAAGTCCCCAGGGACAGAGAGATCTGTCACACACAGCATCTGATGGCCAGTGTTTGTCAAACTCTACCTGTCATCTCCTTAGGTCCTCAGCTGTGCCAGGTGCAGAATGACCTCAGCAGCTGGGGGGGGGCATGGGGAAGGGACCCAGGTCTGGTGCTGAAATCCCCAAAGCTGAGATTTGCCCAGGTGAGAGAGGACGCATCTTTTCACCTCTGTCCCTCCCTTCCTTCCTCTGCTCCTTCCTCCACTCCTTCCTCTCTCCCTCCATCACTTCCTTCTGGGCCCATGATTTTCATGGGCCCATGATTTTCTGGATCTTTCTGATTTTCCACGGTGCATGTCTAACCCATCAGCCCCATGGACACAGCGGCTCATGAACACATTTACTCCACGAAGGTCGGGAGGTGAGGAGTCAAGGACCCGGGGGGCTGGCAGGTTTTCTGCCTCTCGAGGCTCCTCCCCTTTCTCAGCCTGACCCCACGCGCAGCAGAGTGACAGCTCTAATCACACCTGAGGGTTGTACCCTATGACCTCAGCACCTCCCAAAGGCCCCTCCTGTTTCTAATCCCTGGGGGTGAGGATCTCACTATGGGGCCTGGGTGACACTCAGACCACAGCCACGCATTTTTATCCTGAAAAGTATACTCTTAAATTTTGAACCTAGACTGGCAGGAAGACTGGTGCACTCTGGGAGGCTAAGGCAGGGGAATTGGGAGTTCTAGACTCAGCAAGATCCTGTCTTATAAGATTTTTTTTAAACTCAGAGCTTTGGGGAGATACTGGGCTCATGCCCAGCTCCTGGCTGCCGGATGATAACCTACTTCCACGCCAACCTCTGGAAAATGCATTGCCTTTAACCAAAACAGCTGGCTGCCTAGAGCAGGCTCCGCCCCACCGCCCTAGACCTGGCCTCGCCAAGGACTGACCTGCACCAGGCTGAACGGCCGGGCCCTGCTACGTGGTGGCCCTGGGTGGCACCTTCCTCCTCCAGAGCTCAGTGGACCTGGCAGAGACCCCCTTCCCCCCAGCTCATCCCCACCCTGCCCACACCCTGGCTGCCCTGGTCTCAGGAGTGCCCCAGTAAACCACAGGACACCATGAGAGCAATGTCACGGCCGCACAGCCACGGGAGCCATGAGACTCAGCCCCACACTGACCCACAGCGAGGGTCCCCAGTGCCAGTGTCCCCACACCGGGGCTGCCAAGCAGGGTTAGGCACAGTGGCAGCCGGGCACAGGCACAGCCTCAGGCTCGTGGCATCGGGCTTTGAGGGTGAGCCACGGCGTGTGTGGTGTTGGTGTCCGAACCCCACCCACTCCGCCGCCTGTCCCCAGGGGCTCCCAGGGCTCTGCATGGGCCCAGGGCTGCAGGACAGCTGCACAGAGGAGACCACCTCACCCCTCCTGGGACCCAGGAGCTGGCGGAGGACCAGGCTGCTCCCGGCTGCAGGGAAGCTTTCTCCAGGAGACGCCCGCACACCGCAGCAGAGGCGGGTGGAGCAAGTCCGTGGGAATTGGATCTCTGCAGAGAACAAAGATGCCGTAGCCCCGTCCCAGCACTCAGCCTGCGTGGGTGGCAGGGCTTCGTCTGAGTGACCCCGTCCCCACCACACCACCAACGCTGGCAGACCCTGGGGCTGCATGGGGACGCACAGACCTCTACCACCTGGGCCCTGAGCGGTCTGTTGGCTTTCGCACTGAGTCTAACAAGCATTTCTACTTCATCATTTTTAACAAGTGTCAAATCCAAGGAAGAATTGAAAGTTCCAGTCACAAGAAACCCTGCAAAACTGCAGAAATGAAAGGACAGGCCTTTAAAAATAGGATCTGGGGAGAAAACTGACAAGTGTCGTGCATTTGATGGAGTGACTCATGGGACAGCAACTTGGTCCCCGCCGCAGGTGTGAGTCACCCCACGAGAGGGGCTGCCTGTGCCCATCCCCAGAGGCCAGGAAGGGTGGCTTCTGAGGTGTGCCGGGAACTGAGCGCTACAATTCCTTCTGAGCCTAAGAGCCAGGCAGGGCCACCGCACGGCCACAGGAGTGAGGCCCTCAGGGGCAGGGGACAGGAGACACTCGTAGAGCTTTCCATGATGGTGGCTTGAAACTAATAACAGTGCTCTGACACTTCAAGTGTGACAGCCACCAGGTGAAAGACTGACAATGGAGCGAGCAGGATGGAGTCCGAGGAGACGGCGCACTGCAGGCTGTTGGACCCCGGAACGACGCTCCGTGCCCTCGCCTGCGCCAGAAAGTGATGGGAAGATGAAGGTGCTTCGCCAGAGGCCTGCAGAGCCCCCAACACGGGGCCTGTGAGCCCCCAGCTGGCCGTGAGGGTGCGGCAGGTGCAGAAATTCCGGAAACAGCAGATCCTGAGCTGCTCCCAGCACCGGGCAGGCACCACCCTCCGGGAGCCCCCGAGGCCCTGGTATGGGGAAAGACCCAGAGGCAGGTGCCCTGGGGTGCCCAGGTCCTGAGCCAGGGAGAGAGGGGCCAGGAAGCAGACAGAGCCGGCAGCCATGGGCGGGAAGGGAAGGGGAGGCCACCTGCAGGCTGGCCCACACAGTGCCAAGCAGAGGGAATTCGACACCCAGGCCTCCCAGTGAGTAACACCAGCTCTGCGACCAGCTAAGTGTCCTCCTGAGCCGCCCAGGGGATCCCCAGAGTGGACACAGAACAGGGGCTGGGAGGGGAGCAGTGGCCACCGTGAGGCGTTCTCATCACCTAGAGGCGTCCCCTGGGAGGGGGTAGGCAGGGCCGGTGGGATTTTTGGAGTAAATAAAATGTGGCCAGCACGGTGCTGAGGGGTTTCTGTGGGGCTTGGTCAGGGAGATCCTGGGACTCAGCTCCCGTGGGGTGACACTAAATAAAGGAGACTCCAGGACACATGGGGGGGCACACGATGGGCTTCACCCAGCCAGCCACAGGCCCCAGCACATGCAGCTGGCAGAGGAAAAGGAATCACACCGCAGGTGTGGCACCCACGCCAGCCTGAGTTGCTCTCCGACTCTGTGCTGCCCTGCAATCTCAGAACTGGGAGTGACCCCAGGGCCTTTGCACTGAGCTATATTCCCAGCCTTTTTAAAAAACGTTTTCAGTTGGAGACAGGGTCTTGCTAACTCCCTCATTTTCCCAGGCTGGGCTTGAACTTTCGATCGTTCTGCCTCAGCCTCCCAGAGTGCTGGGATTACAGGTCCGCGCCACTGCTTCATCTGTCTCAGCCCAGTAATTGCATGACTTGATTCCTTGAAATCACTCTCCTCATGTGCACACATAGATACACGGCAATATTCTGTAGGTAGCGTCAGGTGCAGAATGGGACCCAGGTGGCCGGCAGCAGAGTCCTGTTCTGACGAGATGCAGGTGCTGGCAGAGCCCAGATGGTGCTGGGCCCGTCTCGGAGGGAGGAGGGGAGCACTAGGGAAGGTTCCAGCCTCGCCCGACACCGCCGGACGAAGGATGACACCCGGTTCCCACCACGGGGTGACGCAGAGAGCCAGGGGTGTGCAGGTAGGGGCGGAGAGGCCGGGGATGAAGCAGCTGTCCCGGGACTCGAGTGACCAGCGTGGTGTGGGGCACAGGTGGCTCTGTCTGGCTCCCGAGCCAGCTGCAGTTGCCACTTGACAAGGGCAACGTGGTTTCTAACAGGGCCCTGGAGGCTGGCACTGCGGAGGCCAAGACCCCAGCTCCTCCCCAGCCTGCAGCGACTCGGTTCCTGCTGACTTGGGGCCAGCGAGGGGTGAGCCCAGTGCTGCTGAGTCTGTGGGGCCACCCCTCCCTGCCTCAGAGCTGCGGTCCTGGGCTCTGACTCCACCTCACTCCCTCTGCGGCTGTCCCGAGTCACCTGGAGGCGTCAAGAGCTGCCCTGAACTGGCATGGTGGCAAATCAGCCATCCCAGCCCCTCAGAAGGCTGAGACAAGAGGATCCCGTGTTCCAGGCCAGCCTGGGAACTGACTGAGTGAGAGCCCAGCGCTGGATAGTGGACACTGTTTAAATGTGTGTGATCATAAAAAGGTAAAACGACATCAAAATGACAGATAAGATGGTCTTCTGTAGCCACGTGCTTTGACCTCGGCGAGCTCATTTTCCCTCAGAAGTCAGTGTGGCGTTTGCGTCACTGGCACCGCCAGCACCAGGTCCAGCTGGGACCACTTCCGCGCCCTTAGCTAGGCGGAAACTCGTGGGAACAAACACACGCAGTTGCTCACGGCTGTCTCTTTGTTTACCTTTCCTAGTTCTGCTTAGTGGCTGCCAGTATGTTTTTTTCTCAGATTATTTGCATTGTTTTGCTGTTTAAAGCATCGAGATTATCATGCGTATCATGACAAGACCTCATGAGGTAAATAATTTTGCATATACATATATATATATATATATTTTTGGGACCAGGAATCAAACTCAGGACTTTGCTCTTGCCAGGCAGGCGCACCCCCGGCCCCAATTTTACATATAACTTTACAAAGCGCTTACTTCTGCACTGCAAAAAAGGGCACAGCTGAGATTCCAATAACAGTCTTATTCCACAGTGTGATTTAGTACACTAGAAATGACAAAAACAGAAACGATAGAAAGACAGAAGATAGTAGACAGATAATAGATAATAGGTAGATGGATGATAGAATATCGATCGATTATAGATAGATAATAGATGATAGATAATCGACAAATTATAGATAGACAATAGATAATAGACAGGTTATAGATGATAGATAATGGATTATGGATAGATGGATGGATAGATAGATGAATAGATGGATAGATAGACGAACAATGGACAGACACCTCTGCTGGGCGTGGCACCTTCTTGAGACTGCCTGACCACTCTTTCCATCCAGTGTGGTCTCTGTCCCCCTCTCCTGGCCCTGGGCCTTCTCCCTTCTCCTAGATCTGAGTCTTCAGCAGCTCCTCTGCCCTGGACCCCACACCCACAGAACCCCACTGCCCTCTGCCCTCCTGACTTCCACCCGGCCTGGTGCCCACCGCTCCTGCTCCCGCACGAACTCCGGGCCAGGCTGGGGCCCTGCCACACCTATCTCCCGGCTGTGTGTCTGTGACAAGGCACCCCACATCTCTGGAGCTTGGGGACTTCTTTAAAGGTCAGAAGGACGATGGCCAGCTCTGCGGACTGGCTGTGGGAATTCAGCAGGACCCGTGTGCTCGTGAAGGGGCGTCTGGACCCCACAACTCAGCCAGAGCGTGGTGAGGCCCCAGGACCCGGAGTTGCTCTGAGGAAGGTTTCCGGGTTCAGGGTCACATCAGCATTGTGTGCATGCAGCTGCGGCCGCCCCCCAGGTGGAGCCTGGGTAAGCCCTGTCATCCGCGAAGACACATGTGTCCCCTCACCTGAGCGGTCAGACCCCCGGCCTGAGCTCTTCTGCGGGATCCCTTCACTCTCTCCGCCGAGCTGGGCCTTCTGCTCCCCTCCTCGCCCCGGCGGGAGGCCGAGCCGGCTCTCTGACCTTGGAGAATCGCCCGCTGCTGCCGCTGGTTTTCCCGTTAACCTCCTGCTTTCTGATCACCCGCTGCGGCCTTGTCTTTCCTGTCCTCCTCCTTCCATGGCACTGTGCTGGACTCGCTGTCCTCTGCTGTGGCTTCCTAGGGCTAGGGTTAAGGTCAGGGTCTGCCAAAGCCCCCTCCCCCTGCAGTCCCCGCCCTTGGAAGCTGTGGGGTTCCCGCTGTGTACCCCCTCCCCCGCGCTGCAGCCCCAGCTTTAATAGTCTCTCAGCTCATTGCACACCTGACTTTCCTTTTATTTCCTCTTTGACTCCAGAGTCTTGTGGATTTTCAGTCGTTTTTCAAATATTTGGGGGTTTCCCAGACATCCTTCTGCGGTTGACAGTGATGTCCACTTTAGTTTCACTGTCGGAGAAACCTTTTAAATCCTTTACATTGTTAAGTCTTATTTCACGACTCAGAATACAGTCTGTGTTGGCCAAGTTCTGTGTTTGAGTGACGGGGACTGTACAGCCACTGAGCGAGGTGTCCCCGAACGTCCACTCAGTCCGGTCAGTCGATGGTGCCACCCAAGGCTTCTCTGGCCTGGCCGATCTGCTGTCCACTGGTACCAGTTTTGAGTGACAAGTGTCGAGCCCTCCACTCGCAGCTGCACACTTCTCTGCCCCCCCTCGGGACTTTACCCCTGCCTCCGTCGTGGGTTTGAGGGCCTGTGGGAGGTGCCCACCTCCGACAGTGCCCACCCTGATGAACCGATCCCCGCTGTGCCCCAAGACCCCCACCCTGGGACCCGCTCTGTCCGCAGTGACTGTCACCGCCTGGCGTCTTCGGGCCCAGTTCGGGTGTCTGACGCTGCCCGCTCCTTCACTTCACCCCGCTCTGTCCCTGCACTTAAACCCGCACAAGGAGCCTGGAGGCTGCTCCTCCTCTGCCCGCAACCTCTGCCTCGGAGCCGAGGGCTCGGGAACACGCGTCTGATGAGTAGTGGCTGGGTTTTAGGCCAGCCCTGCCAGGCTTTCCCCGGTCTCTCTGCCCCTTTCCTTCTTCTCTGCCTTCTCCGGGGCTCACTGGGCTGTGCTCACTCGGGTCCCACACCATCTCCCCCACTGGCTCAGCCACCGGCTTCCTGCCTGCTGGCAACAGAGGTCCTGGAAGGGCAGACTCCTGGCTTCACAGGTACAAATCATTTCTTGTCCGAGTCAGCTTTCCCCAGGGACCCACCCGCCCCGCTGCGACGCGGCCACCTCCCAGGACCAAGCCCCCAGGGAAAAGCACAGCTTCACAGGAAGCTCTTGGCGCCAAGTCCCCAGCCCAGGGCGGAGGGTGTCACAGGTCGCCCACGAGCAGAGGCAGGGCACCTGGGCTCCGGCTCTGTGGGCACAGCTCTCGGCCCTGTGTCACAGTCCTTTCTCATGTCCCTCCTGTGACATTAGCAGACTCCGGGTGGAGCCTGCGGTCCTCACTGACCCTCCAGACCACCTGTTCCAGGCTGGACACAGTTCTGGGCACATCGGTGAACACGGAGGGGACAGCCAAGGCCAATACACAGGCAAGCGAGTGATCGTACAGCACACGTGACAGGCAGTGACAACACCATGGGGTGTGGGGCCACACCCTGTGAGGGTCCGGGCTGAGGGAAGGCTGTGGGCAGGGGGCTGTAAGCACAGCGTGGGCATTTCCCGGGGAGGAGACTTGGAGCAGACCGGAAGGAGGTCACCATTATTATGAGCTATGATCAAAGGCATGGTGAATGACGAAATTCAGAAAAAATGCCTTACAGCCACGGGTCCAGGCCACTGACTCGCCTTCTCTCAGTGCAGTCAGCGTGCGTCCTCACCGCCACCCTGGGCCCAGGCGCCGTGATCTCAGCAGCCAGCGGCCTGTGCAGGTGTCCTCTCACCTACCCGCTGCTCCCTGCTCTTCACCGTCTGTCTGCCAGCCCAGGCAAGCGTGCCTAGCGGTGACGCCCACCCGCTGCCCACCCACCGTCTCTCTCCGAACCATCCATTCTTCTTTCCAAACCCTCTTCCTCCACCATATGCCCGTCCACCCACAAATCCATCCACACCCACTCAGCGCCCTTGGCAGCAGGCATCGTTGCGAGCTTTGGGGGACGAGGTGGGCAGAGTCCTTGTCATGTGCAGCGTGTGCCCTGCAGGCTGAGGCAAATAAGGGACAAATGCATAAAGACACACGGCACATAACGAGACAAGTGCAAAGACTACGCACACCAAGGCCCTGGGGCAAGATGAGCTTTGGGGGTGGGGGGCGGCTGAGACATCTGTGCAGACGGCAAGTCTGCGGTGAGACCTGAACCGAGGAAGCCCCAGGGCAGAGGGAGCAGCGACTGTAAGTCCTGGGATGGGCAAGCTCTGAACGGCTGAGAAGAGAGAGACCTGGCCACGGCGCCAGAGGGAGGCGAGGCCGGAGGGCGGCGGGTGGCGGACACCGCTGGGCCTGCCCAGGCTCCTTGCCCCCGTCCACCCGACCCCGTTCCTTCCTGCATGCCAACACTCACCGCCACCCTTCCCTGCACCCAAACACCGAGCACCTCCCGGCTTTCCGGCCCTCGACTTTCTTCCTGCCTCTACCCCAGCCCTCCGTGTTGCCGTGCGACACCACACACGTGGCGTCCATCTGTCCTGCTCTCCACCGTCCTTCCGTCTCATCTCCCCGCATCCGTCCCGCTCCCCCTCCAGTCATGTCCCAGCTGCCCAGTCCACCTGCTCCATTCCCCACCCGCACGCAAGGGCCCCGCAGCCCTCACCCGGGCACCCGTGCCCTCTACTCCCTGCCCCCCAGCGGTGCCTGACCCTCTGTTTGTCTTGGTTCTACCTCCCAGGCACATGCTTGGTTTTACCCAAAACAAGGAAAAAACTCCTGAGAGTCTGACCTCTTTGACCATCTCCAGGGTCCCCCAGTCTCCTCCAGCTGGTGTCCTGCTCACACCGTCCCAGCCCCAGCTGGCCTCTCCAGGGCAGCCTAGGCCAAGTCCCCTGCCTCACGCTGATCCCAGCCCCCAGGGACTCACTTGGCCCTCAGTGTCGCTCTGGCCTCCTATGGAGCCAGAGACAACAAACATGCCCAAGTCCCCTCCCATTGCCTTGACTGAGAGCGGCACTCACCACCAGCCCTTGCAGCCCTCAGGGCTCCAAGCCACACAAGGTGTGTGGGAAGGAGGTCCCCAGGGTCCCCGCTTCCTGTCTGGGTGGCTGGGACAAATCTCTCTTCACCTCAGTTTCACTGTCCATGAGATGGATCTGTAAGCTGGGCCTTGAAGGACCAAGGTGACAATCGAGAGACAAGGGTTACATAAAAACAAGCTATGCGTGCTTCCTACTGCCAGTGCTAAGCCTGACCCAGGCCCTGGGCTCCTGCAGAGCAGGTAAGGCTGGGAAGCCCCGTGTTCCAGGGAAGCAGTCCCTGCAAAGACCCTGCCCTACTCCAGGGACTTCTCCAAACTCACCACTCCCCAACCACCAGGGGCAAGGCCACACCCACAGCCCCTAAACTCCCCCCCATCCCCCAGGTGATGGGCTGGGCCCACTCCCCTGAGCCCCAGAGTAGAGGCCTGGTGGCCACACAGGGAGACTGCAGCGCACAGCACAGGCTGGCCGCAGTCCCAAAGGCTGCCGTCCCGTGGGCACCCACTGCTCCCGCCCTCCTTCCCTGCTCTGCCCACGGCTGCGAGGCCCACAGGCCTCAGGGTCAGAGTGTCTGCCCTGCAGTGGCCCCCCCTGGTTTGCAGTAGGCCCTCCCCCAGCATGGCCCCTCCCTCACTGAAGCCCCCACTTTCCAGGAAGCAGGAAGTGCCTGGTGGCTTCTGGGGTTCTGAGTGGGCTACTCAGGGAAGAATTCAACATCGGCTCCAGGGGCTGGGGATTTAGCTCAGTGGCATAAGCGCAAAGCGTGCAGTTGTGAGTTCGATCCCCGGTACCAATAAAAAAATAAAAATAAAAAAAACAAAGTCAGAAAGCATCGGCTCCTGCTTGCCCTGGGTCCTGTGCGACCCCGATGTCCCAGGGAAATCCAGGATGAAGATTGAGGGACCTTTCCAGCCACAAGGGGGGAAGGTCAGCAGCCCAGGGCTGGCCAAGGTCCAGGGTGCTATGCCTGTCCCCAGCCCCTTACTTTCCATGGACGTTTCCTGCTCTGGGTGTAGCCAAAGTGACCCCTCTCTGTCCTTGCATCCCCTGCCCAGACCCGGCCCTCCAGGAAGCCCCAGCTCTGCCTCATATTTCTCATCCACCCTTCACGCCACTCGGAGCTGTGAGCACAACCGTCAGCCCGTGCTTTTGCCATAAGGAGACCCGTCCCCCATGCCGGAGTCTCTGTGCCCGTCCTGGGCAGCACCGTCCCCTCACCCCGCGTGGGCCCAGGCTGGGCTCAAGGGGACTGTGTGCCGGGCGCATGCAGAGCTCTCACCACAATGCGCAGGCTGAGGAATGGGAGCCCGCAGTCATGGTGACCCCGGTTTCCTCATCCACACCACCTAGAACCAACCCCAGGAACCAACAGCAAGTGATGGTGAGGCCAGCAGCCCGGTCCCTGGGCCAGGCACGGGCCGATCCTGCATCTACTCCTGTGCTAGGCTGGCCCCAAGCCCAACCCCAGACAATCAGGAGGGGGCAGCTGGGCAGAGAGAAGGCCACGCAGAGGGTGGGCAGCCCTGCGTGCTCACTCTCATGCTCTGGGGATTTGGGTCCCCCAAAAGCAGATGTGGAGCCCAACCCCGGTGAGACAGGCCCTGTAAGGAAGGGACTAAGGCTAAACGCAATCACGAGGTGGAGGCTGACCTGGGCCAGGGAGACCCCGGGGCAGCAGATGTCTCCCTGTTCCACTTCTCTCCGACTCTGGCTCTGACTCTACCTCTCTCTGTCTCCACCCCCACTTCCTGTCTCACCGATGGCCCAGCTCCCACCGCTGGTCTGGGCCCTGGGGCTGCAGCTCACCCAGGCTGTCACCTCAGGCTGGGACGGCAGCCTCACACCCGTGTGATGCACAGCACGGAGCGGGGCCCTGGCTGCGGATCCTGGGCTGAAGGGCACTGGGGGGAGGGCTGGGCACATCCTCCCGTCTCCTACAGAGCAGTGTGTACAGGTGGGGACCAAGACTGCAGGGCCCCCACAGTGGGCAGAACCCCCGCCCCGCCCCGCATCCACGATGCCGAGGCCTTGGGCCTGAACTGTCACTGGCAACCTCAGCGCCGGCACGGTGCCTCTCTGTGCCCGGCAGGGCAGGGCACGGGGATGGCAGTGGTTCCAAGTGTGCACCCGGTGCCCTCACGGGGAGGAAACGCTGCAGAGAGACAACCCTTGGGGAGCAAAGGGCCTCCAGGTGCCAGGCAATGCCAGGTGGGGGACAGGCAGGGGGTGGGGGTGCCGGGGAAAGACATTGTGCGGGGCATCTGATTGGAATGGGGCAGAGGAAGGCCATCCGATGAGAGGTTGGGGTGATGCATCGATGGGCACTTGGTGGGGTCTTGGGGGCCATGTGGGACAGGCAGGTGAGGCCACAGGGAGGTGGGGACCCTCCGCAACCCTGGGTCCGGCTGCTGACCTCTCCTGCACCACCCTCTGCCTGTCATGGAGTTGCCAGGGGACCTGCACTGGAGGCAAGGCAGCCAGGGAGATGGGCCGCCTGAGCCAGAGCCATGGGCGGGGAGCAAGGGCTGAGGGGGCAGCAAGACCCTGGAGGGTGGAGGACAGGCCACCAGGCAGGAAGCTGTCCCAGGACACAACTCTGAACCAAGCAGAAGCCACCCTGCCTGGCCGTGCTCCTGGAGGAAAGGCCAGGTCTTCTGCCCTGCCCTCTACAGCCCAGACGCTCTTGGAGACCTGGGGTGACGCCCTCCCCACTGATGGCACAGGTTCCACCGACTGCACGGGGGCTCGGCTGGGACACAACTCCCAAAGAACAGGGCCAGGTGGGGGGAGCCCTGCCCTCCGCAGCTTCACTTCGTGCAATGGAAAACAAAGACATTCTTAAGTCATGCTGTACTGTCCTTGCAGCTTCCGTAAATCAAAGCCAGGCTGAGAGGGGCTGGGGCACCCTGACTGGTGTAAAATCCTCAATGAGCAGATGACACTTCAAGATGCAAAAGCACAAAACAGGGAGTCTAGGGGAAAAGGGTCCCTAACTGTGAAGCAAAAGAGGAACAGCAGACAGGAAAAACCAGAAGCAAAAAAGCCGGCAGGATCGGCGGAGCTCACAGAACCAAACCGCACCACACCAGTTCTGAAGACCAAAGCAAGGCAGGGGCAGAAGGAATAACTGTAGACACCATAGAAGAAAACCTCAGCTCCGGACACCGGGCTGCAGGGGGAGCAACACCAGAGGGCAGTGTGGTTCACTCAGGCCCCCCCGGAGGAACGTCCCGAGAGCTCCAAGGGCAAAACCAGACAATCTCAAACCAGCAATGACTGACCAACCCCATGCTTCCCCAGGAGGTAGTGGCCTGGGGCCACGGTGTGGTGGGGCTGAGCTCCTCCGGCCCAGGACCCCCTCCCGTAGGTGCAGTGTGAGCCAAGGCCCCCAGGACCAAGCATCTTCCCCACAGCCCAGTGTGGGCCGTGGCAATGGCAGCTCGGGGCTGAGATCCTGACCCTGACAAATTAAGACAATAAAAGCAGCAACCACTTCAGAGAAAGGTTGCTGCTAACACACAACTAAAAATTATCACAATGCCAGCAAGATAGGATGCATTAAAAACCTGCAAGGGATTTACAATTTAAGGCAAGTTGTATGGGGTTTGCAGGTTTTGAGGAAATTCATGCACAAAGAAAGGGGAGGAAAAGAACAGAGAGGAAAGACATTAAATTCCTTGCTTTTCATAAAAAGGAGCCCAAAGTAATTGTTTAGATTTTTGTTATTAGATAAATGTAAGTTTAAGACTTTAAAAAATCCTTAAGTGTACATCAAAATGTGATGCCTGCCTTTAAATCATTATGAAAGATTAAAGGAAGAAAATACTGTGAACAGAAAAACAAAACAGAGGCGATAACTCAGCAAGGAGTGAAGAAGAGAAGGCAGAGAGGGAGGGAGTAGAGATAAATATTATGACAAAGCTTGCTTCAAAGCTACCATGATGATTACTGAAATGTAAAGGATGTTTGATTACTAAAAAGGAAATACTCCCAAGTCTCACTGCCTGCAAGACACATCATAAAACACAGAGCAAAAAACACAGGAAGGTTCGAAATGAAAAAATGACAAAAGGCACAGATTGAAGTAAACACCAAGGGAACCAGGCCGGAGTGTTGATACCAAAGAATTGAAGCTGGGTGCAGTGGGGCACGCCTGTAATCCCAGTGTTTGGAAGGCTGAGGCAGAAGGATTGCCAAGAGTTCAAGGTCACCCTGGGCTCCATAGTGAGTTCAAGGCCAGTTTGAACTACACAGGGAGACCCTGTCTCAAAAAACCTGAACAAACAAAAAAACCTCAAAATTGAATTTATAATGAAAAGCATTCACGGTGCACTAAGGGTCATTTTGTATTCTCCAAATATGCAAATAAAGCTGGGAAGCCAATGGTAGCCAACAGTTATAAGGTCAAACAGCAAGAAAATACCCCCAAAGGGGGAACTAGTATAAACACCCTGGCAAGGGGTTAGGCCCACTCCAAAGGCCACAATCAATCAGGCTCAGGAGGACGAGCAGGAGCTGGGGCTTCCAGAGCAGACGCTCTGCACGCACTGTGACACATTTGCGCAGATTCCTGTGGGTGCAGAGTGGGTCTGAATGAATGTTTAAAGTGAAAGTTTACACTGCTTGTGTTTTCTCACCGTAATGCAATAAAACAAGCCAGTCACTCAGAAATATGAAGTTTTGGAGCAAGGAGACCATAAAACAATGTGTTTTTCATAATAAAAGCAAACCAAGGGGTGCTGCCCAGAACACCCGCTCCACAGGACCAGTGTGTCCGCAGAGTCAGTACTAAGGCAGGGTTTAAAGCTGCCCTCGCTCGGAGCCAGGCTGACAGATGTCCCTCAGCAGACTCTGCCCACAAGCCCCAGGCTGACATCAGCGTCCCCTCACAGGGGACACTACCACCGGTCATGGCCTCAAAGCCTCCTGTGTTTGGGAGGCGAAGGATCTGGAGACTCTGCTGACAGCCAGCAGGAGGCGGGGCCTAGTGGGAAAGGGGACCACAGGGGCGGGGCTGGAAGTTTGGGGGCAGGTCCTGGGCGGGTTCCTCTCCCTCCCGGCTCCTCCCTTCCCTCTCTGCTTCCTGTGCCCCATGCTTTGAGCAGCTCCTTTCCGCCAGGCCCCTGTGCCCTGCGGTCCTGTGTTGGAACCAGCCACAGACTGGAGTGTGAGCCCAAATCAACAACCTCTCCTTTAACTTGTGGGTGTCAGGCATTTTGTCCCAGAGGCTGTGACTGAGACACCCCTCCACCCCTGCACCCTTTCTCTGTGATCCAGGAACTCCGGGCTCAGCTGTTGTGGGCTGCACTGTGACTCCCAAATTCACAGCCCTGTCCCACAGGACCTCAAGATACGAAGGTATTTCTCTGGAGATGGAGCCTTTACAAAGGTAACTAGGGCAAGGCGAGGTAGACAGACCCCTCTGTGACTGGGGCGAGGGGCAGGGCCTCAGCCGCACGGGAAGCACTGCGCAGAGTGCCTGCGGGAAGGAGAGTGGGACCAGCCCTGCACCCCGCCCCGGCTGGACTGCGGCCTGCGGGCGGAGGGCAGGAGTGTGATCTGAGCCAAGGCTGTGATCACACAGCCCCAGAGACCGGCGCACCAGCCAAGCAAGCAGGGCCAGGCGTGCCCAGCAGGCCACAGGCAACAGGGCCAGGCGTGCCCATCTCGAGGCCTGCAGCGCAGCGTGCGTGGCAGGGTAGACGGACGGCGATTACTAAATGAGGGGGTAAAAAGAAGAGAGCCTGGGGCTGCACCCAGAGAGACACTGAGGGAGATTTACATAGCACTGTGGTCCGGTTCGGTGGTGCACACCTGTGACCCCAGCACTGGGGAGGCTGAGGCAGGAGGATCACTGCAAAGCCAAGGCCATCCTGGGCTCCATAGTGATTTCAGGGCCAGCCTGGACTGCACAACAAGCAAGACTCTGTCTCAGAAAATAAAAAATCAAAACAAAGTAACAAAGAGTGCTGTAGTTATGATTCTATCCCATAGGAGTCGTTAGATATGGCAAAAACACCCTTGAAAGAGATCTCACTAATCAGAGGGAATAAAGCAAATCATCAAAACTACACTCCATAAAGGCCCTTAGGAACCCCCACCCCAGACACAGGGCCCTCCCCAGTGGGCTGGAGCCCCTTCGATGGCAGAGTTCCCCCAGGACAGGACACGGGCCCCACCAGCACTTTGTGTGGGGAGGAGCGGGCATCTCTGGGGACGCTGTGCTGCCCGAGAAGGGAGCTGTGCCGGCTCCTGGGCAGAGGAGGCAGGGAGAGCTCTGCCCAGAACACAGGCACCAGACCTGGGGTTCACACACCTTGTAACACCACCCCACAGCACTCAGGACAGTGCACACGACCCAACACACAACATGCACCGCACTACACACACTCCATACTTACACAGGCCGGGAGAAACCCCAGGACCCTGGGGACAGCAATGCTGGGTGCTCCACTATGACAGGAGACAGTGGCAGCTCCTTCCTCGCTGCCACCTGAGAGCAGCTCAGGAAGCCAAGCACAGGCCCAGGACGAGATTGCTAGCGTGCATCAGGTGCTTGACAGGGACAAGTGGGAGGAGGAGAAGTGACGGGTCTAGGTGGTCGCTTTGCTGAGCAAATGAATAGATGATGGATGGGTGGATGGACAAGTGGGTGGATGGGTGAGTGGAGGATGGTGGACATTTTTGTGGATAAGGGGGTGGATGGATGGGTAGATGGGTTTGTGGATAGGTGGGTGGGTGAGTGGACAGGTTTGTGGATAGATGGGTGAGTGGCTGGTGGACAGGTTTGTGGACAGGTGGGTGGGTGGGTGAAGGGGTGGACATGCAGGTGGATAAGGACACAAGCGAATGGGTGAATGGCTGAGACGGAGGTGGGGGTCTGGAGCTCAGTGCTCACCAGGTGAAGGGACAGTTGGGGGAGAATCAGGGATGGGCCCAAGTTGGGCTCTGATGCATTTGTCCACCTTAGCACAGTGTGGGTGACAAGTCTGCTCTGTCCTCTGCAGATGATCAGAGGTGAGGGGGAGCTGCTCCTCACAGCAGGGACCAGGCTAGCAGCTGGGGCCCCCCACAAGGGACGCCAGGGAGGCCAGGCCTGGCCCAGTCTCACCTGCTCATGTTTAGCAGCTGTCTGAGGTGTGGGTGTGAGAATTTGTGTGTGTGTGTGTCTGAGCGTGCATCTGTGTGTGAAGGTACTGGGGGGTGTTTACATTTTAAGGCGCCTGGGCATGTCTTTACTGTGGCATGCAGGGAGGCTTACGTGTGTCTGCCTGGATGTCTGTGTGTATGTGTGTGTGTGTGTGTGTGTGTGTGTGTTGCACACCCGTCCCCTTGCCTCATGACTGGGGCACTTCCTCTCTGTTCTCTCTGGGTCTTGTGAGTGCCAGGCTGGTGGCCGTTTCACCGCAGCTTCCGGGGTGGCCTGGCCGTGTCTTGCATGGGTACCACACCCCCGCACCCTCACCCCAGCTTGGCAAGGCCCCTCGGCCCTTCCTCCGCAGCTCCTAACCTGAGCACTCCTGCTCTGATGCCACACATGGGTGGGTCTGCAGGGTATCCCCACCCCAGCCTGTCCATCACAATGGCCACAGAATGCTCAATGGGGTCCAGAGACACACCAGGAGCTCCCCAAGGTCAGCACCTACTGGCCACAGCCCTGGTCTCACCTGACCCCGGCCTCTTCCCCTCCTCTCCACCCCAGGAAGCCCTCCCTACCGAATGGGCCTCAGGCTGCTTTTTATATTTTGGTTGTTTTTGTTCTTTGTGGTGCTGAGGCTCAAACCCAGGGCCTCCGCACTAATCCGCATCCCTGGCCCTTGTTAGTTTTAGACACGATCTGAGTTGCTATGTAGCCCAAGCTAGTTTCAAACTTTCAGTCCTCCTGCCTCAGCCTCCCGGAGGGCTGGGGTTACAGGTGTGCGCCCGCACGCCCAGCAGCCTCAGCTTCTACAGACAGCAGCCTGCCCCGCATCACCACCCCCACCAGCCCCCACCCCATCTCCCCTCGACTGCGTCCACTCGGACTCCGAGAACCCAGAGACCGCAGTGCTGTTCATTCCCGCTCTGTCCCAGCAGGTGTGCAGCATGACAGGCAGGGAGGCTCGGCTGCGCGGAGACGGGGACCCAACCCACAGTGCGACCCCACAGATGCGCTCCTTGCCGCCACAGCCCCCACCTGGGCCTGCACCCCTAGAGGACAGCGGCAACCCGAGCCTCCACAGCCCGAGGCCGTCCGTCCTGGGCAGGGAGCTCGCCTGGGAGGGCTACTGCTGGGGCTGCCTTTGCCTGCCTCTCTGCCTCTCTCTGTGTCTCTGTCTCTTTCTGTCTGTCTCCCTGTCTTTCTCTTTCTCTCTCTGCCTCTCTCTCCCTGTCTCTGTCTCTCTGTCTCGCTGTCTCTCTCTGTCTGTCTCCCTCTTCCTCTGTCTCTCTCTGTGTCTCTGTCTTTTGCCTCTGCCTCTGCTTCTGGCTCTCTGTCTCTCTCTGGCTGTCTGTCTCTCTCTCTGGCTCTCTGTCTCTCTCTCTCTCTCTCTCTGTCTCTCCCTCTCTGTCTCTGTCTCTCACACCAGCAGAGCTCCCCACCACCATGTAGGTGTCTGCAGAGAAGGTGGGGTCCTCGTCAAGCAGCCCTCACCCGCGTCTGTGCACGCTGCGGGGAGGCTGCCGGGTCTCTGTGCCCAGCAAAGGCAGATGGCCTTGGCTGCAGCCCCCCGCCCAGCATGCACCTCGCCATCTGCACACACTTGGCTGCCAGCTTCGCTGCTTGCCTCACCCCCACCCCCACCACACCCGCCGCCTGCTTTGGCCCTCAGCAATCCCACTCAGGGCTCAACCCATCCCATCCCTGCCTGCAACCTACAGCTCTCCATGGCTCCCACCTCCCACAGACTGTATCCCGGTGCCGGGCCAGTGGCCTCTGTCCTGGGCCTGGCCTGGCTCCACCCTCCCTGCCCAGAGTGTCCCCTCTCACAGAGGCTCTGGGGACTCTGGTGCCCGCTCCCCTGGATGCCTGCCCAGCCCTGTGCAGCACATCCCACATCGCCGTCCTTCCCTCTCTCGCCCTTTCTGAGTGTGCAGCTTGCGCCGGAAAGCAGCTACGTGGCATCCCTAAGTGACACGGAACGGGACCAGAGGCAGGCAGCACAGGATAGCCACGGCGAGGGCGGGCCAGGCGGGGAGCCGTGCCACAGAGACCCTGGGGAGACCTGGCTGAGAGACGGACACGCAGAGACCCTAGGGCCCAGGCTGCATGCCCTGCGGCTGTGGACAGGGCTGCCTGGGCACAGGAGCAGGGGCACTGGGCAGCATTGATGCAGGGGCAGCCAACCTGCTCTGAACGAGGAGCCCTGGGGGTGCAGAGACACCCAGGTGACAGCAGGTTCCAGAAGCCACCATAATGCCTGCCTAGGATGGCCACGATCCCCACTCACACCAGTGCTGTCCTGTCGTCCCCTGTTCCTCCCCAGGCCCAGGGCCACAGAGCAGCCTCAGGGCTGAGCAGGCGGTTCCAGATCCAACTGACCCTGCACTGTAGCGGACCCCTGTGACCAGGACTGCACCGGGAGGGAACATTGAGGGGCCCAAGGAGACACAGCACCCAGCAGCCCACAGAGGCCACCAGACCTGCTGAGCTGAGGCCGAGGTGCCCAGGGCCTCGGCAGCCCAGGGTCCAGCACCCACTCCCTCGTGCACTCCCCCGTTCAGTCAAGCACTGGCCCGTCACTCACTCATCCTGTCCTTTGCTCATTCATTTGCTCACATGCTCGGTCACTTGTCCGGTCACTCGTCTGGTCACACAGCAGCTCACCACTCACTCCCTTGTCCACTCGCTCACCCCCACCTCTCTGCCCCAGGTCTCCACCGGCTCAGGCTCAGCGCTCTGATAACGGCTGAACTGAGGCTGGGGCCGGGCAGGCGGGTGCGGCAGGTGCTGGTCAAGCCAGCCCATAGCCGAGCAGACGGGGCTGGCAGAGGGCCTCGAGGGCCTCAGGAGGCCAGAACCCCGTCACCACAGGCTGCAGACATCACACGTGCCAGAAACCAATCAAAGGGCACCAGCCCACAGAGGACACTGGGGAGGTGGCGGACGCCCGGGTCCTGCAGGGGCCTCATTCCTGGCAGCCAGGGCTCAGGGCTGGTGGCAAGGGGGCCATCTGGAGCAGCTTCTGAGCACCAAGTCTGCGCCGGCGCTTCTGTCTTGCCCAGCCTCCAGGCCGCCTGTGACTCACCAGCTCACCCACTGTGACCGCCCAGGTGCCTTAGGGAAGTGGCTCTAAGCTCCCAAGGCCTGCCCACTCCCACCCCAGGGCTAAGGGACTGTCACCACTGACTGAGGACACTGGGCATAGGGCACAAAGACCGGAGCTTCTCTGCCAGTAGCCCAGGCCTGGACCTGGCAGACACGCAGCTCCAAGCTGGCACCCAGGCCCAGGGGCACCAGAGGAAACCCTGTCCCTCCCACACTCTGGCCACAGCCAACCCAGGCCACGCCCCCCCACCCAGCCCCGCCTCCCTTCCCCTTTCAGCTTCTTCCGGGGACCTGCTGGGCCAGTGGGCTCCTGGTGGGAACCTCGCAAAGGCCCCAGGGACAAGAGCAGGACAGGGAGCTGCCTGGCCCTGAGCCTCACCTACCCATGCCCACACACACCAGCGTCCTCGCTTCCCAAGTGTGAGGCAGCTCCCGGTGCAGAGCCGGCCAGGGAGCTGAAGCGCAGGTCCTGGCCCCGTTCCAGCCTGTGAGCCATCAGACACCTGGGTCTGGAAACCTGCGCTGTGCAGGGAATTCTCAGAGCCATCCTGCTGAGCTGGCAGTGGCAGTCCCAGAAGCCCAGAACTCCATCCAGTGGCTGCGGTCTGCAGCTGCAGTGTGAGACCTCCACCTAGAGCAGGGCTGCGCCCTGGGACAGCACGCAGGGGTGGGCGTGGGTGGAGTGACTGATGGATTGGTTTGTGGATGGGTAGGTGAATGGATAGATGGATCTGTGGGCAGATAGATGAGTAGATAGATAGTGGGCTGGATGGGTGAATGGATGGATAGATGATTGTTTGCATGGGTGGTTGGATGGGTAGATGGCTGCTTGGATGGGCAGATGGATGGCAGATGGATGGGTAGATGCATAGATGGTTGGTTGGATGGGTGGGTGAAAGGGTGGCTGGATGGTTTGGCTGGATGGTTTGGTTGGAGGGGTGGATGGGTAGGTGGATAGATGGATGGGTGGATGGGTGGGTGGGTCTGTGGATGCACGGGAAGGAGGAAGGATGGAGGCATGGGTGCGTGGATCCACATGCCCTCTAGATTCAGCCAGTGAGTGCTCTCTGAGAGCCCTGATGCTAATTGCTGTTGCTTGGTAGAAGAATGTGACCCCCAACCCCAACACCCTCCCCTGGATGCCCAAGGTCTCTCCCCTTGCCACCTCCTGCCTGGCTGGACCACCCTTCGGACCGTAGTGTGGACCCTCCCCCAGCTGACCCCAGCACAGCCCAAAGGACAAGGGCCTGGATGGGGTTGCCAGACACAGACAGCTCCCTCTCAGCCCTCGCCCAGGGGTGGCCCTCCCGTGGCTCCAGTGTCCCCCCCAGCCTGTCGCCGGGCAGCGGTGAGTAAGCCTCCAAACCCTCCGCCAAGCCGTTCCTACCAGCCCTGTGTTTGTTTGGGCTGTTTTTGCCCTTTTAAAGTAAAAATCGTTTATTTTTAACATATTGATGCTGCTGTTTTCATTTTATGAAGGTGCCAAAATAAAACGCACGGCTGTTTCTTTTCTTGGCCCTGCACGTCTGTGGGCGGCCGTCCTCTCCTCCCCCTCAGCTGGGCAGTGGAGGCCGAGGCACTGGTGCTGGAGCGGGTGCAGGATGGGAAGGCGGGCATTCGCCCCTCGGGGACAAATCTAAGGTGCAGGGAGGCCCGTGAGGATGGCACAGGACAAAGGCCACCAGATAAGACTTGGAGCCATCCCAGGCATCCAGATGACAAACGGCCACCCTTCCACAAGCAGCCTGGGGTGGCTGCTCTATGCCGGCCAGCCTGGACACTGGAAGCCAGGGGCAGGCAGCCCAGTCCCTGTTCTGAGACACCCCCAGGGAAGAGGGGGAGGGAAGGCCCAGAAGGCATTCTGGGGGGTCCACTCTGCAGCAGCAGGTGACAAGGCCAGAGCAGGGTGCTGTGGGAATGGTGCCCATCCCCTGCAGCTGGACACTTGGTCTTTTCTGTACAGCCCTGAGAGATGCCCAGCAGCCACCACAACCCTCCCCACTCCACCCATGCCAAGGTCTGCAGAGGCAGCCAGGTCAGGGAAGGCCCTGGGGGTTCTAACTGCTCTCAGGCCAGGCAGGGAGGTGGACAAGGACAGAGACAGGACAGCCCTGGCACTGAGAGGAACATGGAGAGGGGTCGGAGTTCTCCCAGCACACTCTGTCCACTGCGGGAGACAGATGGCCTGGACAAAGTCCCCAGGCAGGACCACGGTGGCAGAAAGCTGTGCGGGATGTCAGCCTCATGGGACACCCTCACCACACAGTAAGAGCTGCCCCGCAAAGGAGCTGCGGCCTAGGGCCGCCACCTGCAGCTCTGACCGGGCCTGCGAGTGCCCAGCAATGCCCACCAGGACCTGCTGAGGCCAGGCTAGGGCAGCTTCCCCACAGTGGTCAAGACAGACTGCTGGGCACGTACACTGCCGGCCCTCGGGCTCTCCACGCCCAGACAGCCTGGAGGTGGGCTGAGCCAGGAGCCAGCAGGACCGCTCCTGCTGGAGAGGGGACTGCAGAGTGCAGAGAGGGACAAGGGAGTAACAGACTAGGACCCAGCTGGCCGGGAGACTGCCTGGCCGCACCCCAGGCTCGGTGATCTGGTGATCCCAGCTCCTCCCGGCTCTGCTGCTCAACGTCCGGCTCACGGTGATACCCTTGTCTGCGCTTGGCTGCTGGGCAGGGATGGGATGGGACAGTCACTTGGCTCAGCCCCGTCGTGAGCAGCTGGCACCTCCCACAGCAGTCCGAGACCCACAGCAGGGCGCCCTCGGAATCAGCCTGTGGCCCGGAGCCGCAGCCACCAGCCGCCTGCACTCCTGCAGGCAGCGATGGCCCGAACAGAAAACGGCCTGCGGGTGAGAGTCCCAGGCTCACGCTGCCTCCAGGGAAGGGGACACAAGCGCACACCTCTATATGACGCCAAGGCCCAGGGGCTTCTCGCCGAGGACAGTGGGCTTGGTGATGGCAGGACCAGGCAGAGTGGCAGTTAGGGAGCCCTGGCTGCATTCTGTGCCCAGACAGGCGGGGGCCCAACTCCCAGACCACTGGCCCTGAGGGGCTTGATCCCCACCTGCACCCCGCCTGGGCCGAGGAACACGGCCCACCGTGAAGACAGTGGAGTAGGAGCTGACAGCGCGTCGGTTGAGGTCCGCCTCACTCATTCCGCCTGCCGCCACCTCTGGCCCCAGTTCAGCCTCCACGTTCGATGTCTCCTGAAATTACCTGCCAGGACAGCAGTCATGTGGCCCCTGCTGCGTGCCCACCCTGGGCTAAAAGGAAGTGGGAGCAGTGTGCCCTGCTGGCTCTGAGGGGCAGCTCTGCATGGTCTCTCAACTCTGCAACTTTCAGGGTCCCAGCAGGGTCAGCCTCCCACAGGGTCAGTGCACCACAGCATCCCACACTGGGGTGCGACCTGGGAGCCCCACGGCCCCGACGGCAAATCTGGACGGGGCTGCAGAGAGGGCAGCCCAGGCACCGGTCCTACTGGGGGACCTCTCAGCCCAAGAAGGCACAGACAGCGCCCTGCCCTGGCCATCAGCGCCTCGTGGCCATGTAGCCCCAGGGACAGAGGAGCCACTCTGGGCTGGCCACCGAAGCCTCCAGGGTGGCAGCTCTGGAAACAGTTGGCACTGCCTGATCGAGGGTGGCGCGGGCCGCTACCCTCAAGCCATGGTCCAGGTCCCCCTGAGTCCAGCACCTGCTCCCCACATCCTTCCCTCCACCCCAGCAAGGCCCCTCCCAGGTGGCTTCCAGGACACCTGGATACAGCTCTTATCCCCACCTACTGTGCCCGTGGCCCCTGACAAGTCTTTATTTGCTCATTCCCTCACTCGGTCACCAGATTGTCACAGCCTGAGTCCACAATCCCTGCCTCCCTTCCCCACTCGGGAGAACCCCACCCCTCTCCCCAAGGACCCAAAGCAGAAGTCCCCATGAGGTGCTCACCCTGGCCCAGACCGTGGGTTGACAAACAGCCTCACAGACAGCAGGGGACACCGGCCCTCACCGCCTAGGGCAGGGCATCCGCAACTGGCCCTGCACAGAGCCGCAGCCCTAACACCCAGAACTACCTGTGGCCTCTGCTCTCCCCGGGAAGCTGAGCCCAGGGCTCCCCTAGCCCACTACCGGGTCCACTCTCCTCTCACAGGTGCCAGGGCCACACCTCCAACCACCAAGTCCCCGCATGGCCGCACAGGCAGAGACAGGGACGGGCTCCAGCCCCACCTCGAGGTGATGTGCAGGTGGAGTGGCCACTCAGCTTCTTTGGCTCATCCCCCGGCCTCATCACGGGCCCATAGGAGTCCACCTGAGGCCATCCAGGAGCCGGCGGGGGCAGCACAGGGTCGTGCCTGTGGCCGGTCCCTCTCCCTTCAGCTGGTGCTGGTGTGAGCTCCCGATGGAACCAGCGTGGGAGACAGTGCTCGGCCTGACATGAGGCTCCTCTTGGCAGCAGGGACCACAGGCCCCAAGGGTCTCAGGTAAGCAGTGGTCCTGGGGACAACAGTCTGCAGCGAGACAGGACAGCCCACCTGCCCAGAGAGCAAACCAAGGAAGCGTTTCAAGTGCTGGTGGGAGCCATGACCTACTGGCCCCGGATGACCAAAGCTGGGAGGCCGTCAACTGCTGTGGGGCCACAAGCAGCCCACTGTGGGAGACAAAAAGGTGGACAGGAGGAAGGGGCCCCACAGAGGACTGGGATGTCCGTCGCCAGAGGCAAAGGGCACAGCGTGAGTCCAGAGGACCGGGTGTCACCAGGGCTGGAGGGAAAGGGGCAGGCAGGAGGGGCAGCCGGATCTGATGGTCACCACAGGCAGAGCTCAGGGTCGGAAGCCATGTGAAAGAGGCAGAGCCATTCTCAAAAGCACGGTGGCTCCCTGTAAGCCCCAGAGAACCAGCCAAACTGTCAGAAAATACTAAGAGACGTCCGCAAGGGAGAAGAGATGGAATTAGCCCCCGGAAGGCGGTGCCCTCGGCTGTCTGACTGCAGGGTGAGGCTGAGGGGCCCGTGCACGGCGGCCACTGGGGGCACGCACTTAGCACGCAGTGCGCCGGGGGGACAGATTGGGGTTAGCGATCTGGCCGGCTTTTGCTTGTGATTCCAGAACCGGGGGACACGTCGCTCTGTAACACAGGATGCGCTGAAGGGAAGGAGGACAGAAAGGGACTGGAGAGAGCATCAGCGGTTGACAGTGACATGTCGCTGGGACCATTCACCAGCTTAGCTGGATAGAGAAATGCCCAGGACATCAGCACTGTGGGTGTCTGGGGTCGTGGCGCCATGGCCTTGGGGTCTGTGTCTGGTCCCTGGCCCTTCCTCTCTGCCTGGTCCCCTGCTCTGCTTCCCGGCCACCGCAAATGAAGGATCTTGCTCTGCTGTGTCCTTCCTCCATGATGCTTCTGCCTTGGATCAGCTGACCATGGACCGAGCCCCTGAAACCGTTATACTGGTCCTTCTTGCAACTGTGGACGGTGGTTACTGCATCCCAGCACGCGGGAAGGCTGCCGCCACCGTCTTTGTAAACCCTCGAGCAGTAGGGCCACCTCCTCATGTTGACTCTGGTCTACTGGAATTGCCTGCTTTTGAGGTTTTTAAATTGTTTTGTTTTCTTTTGGTGCCGGGGATCAAACTCATGACTCGCACTTGCCAGGCAAGTGCTTGTGCCTCTGAGCTAAATCCCGGCCCTGCCTGCGTTTTGGAAAACCGGGCAGTTTCAGAGTTCACCTTGCGGACATGGCTCTGGGCAGAGTGATTTCCCAGGCTCAAGCACGCTGCCTTGGGCCTCCTTAGAGCTGTGTTTATCTGAGAAAAACATTTAAAAACTTCTGAAAGATGAATACGTGACAAATTAAAAGCACATTCTATATTCTCGTACCAAAAGACTTGATTAAAAAAACAGATTCTCCACAAATCAATAATACATGTAGCATAATTGCATTAAAGCAATAGCACGTTTTTTTCTAGACAAGTTGATTCTAAAGCTCACTCGGAGAAACAGACGCAAATAGCTGAAGCCAGACGAGGATGGGCAGAGTGGGTGGCACTGCAAGGCAGCGTGCCAGAGACTCGGCTCCAGGACGGCGCGCAGACTGTCCAATAAAGACAAATATGGACTTAATAAGGTTAGACATTTTTCCAGTTTTTCAAGACAAGGTCTCACTATGTAGCCCAGGTTGGCCTCAAACTTTTGGCAATCCTCCCGCCTCAGCCTCCTGAGTGGTGGGATTACTGAAGTGCACCATGGAACCTGGCAGTGAGGACAGACTTTGGAGGAAGAATTATCTGCAGGTAGGCTTTGGCTACTGAATTGGGAGTGGCTGGTGCAGAGGGGCGGAGCTACCACAGAGGGGCGGGACCAAAATGGGGGAGGACCAAAATGGGGGAGAGGCTGCTACAAACCCATAGGGGTGCTGCAGGATAGGAGGGAGGGAGTTTGGGGGCCTGTGTGTCCTTGCCCTTCGTGGCTGGGGACCTGGTGAGCCTGGAGAAGTTGCTGGGGCGTGGTGGGATCTTCGCAGGGACCCTTTCCCTGGAACACGGGGCTTCCCAGCCTCGCCCCTCTGCAGGAGCCCAGCGCCATTGAACAGCTGGAGAAGCTGGAAAGTCCCAAGACACACCCCAAGGCTCAGAGACTGAGAGTTCCAAAGGAGGCCACGCAGAGGCTGAGTGCTTCGGGACCTGGGGGGACCTCCCGCACCCTCCAGAGCCAGCAGCGGTACAGGAAATGGGGGCGGCAACGGAGACGGAAATTTACATACCCTTGGCAAAAATCAAGAGTGAGGCAGAAAGCAGAGCAGGACGTAAAATCAAAACGATGAACAGAGGGAACATTTCTGCAGCTGACTGCACAGCCAAAGGCTGCTCTTCCTGACGTAGGGGGTCTGATAAAATGGGGAGGGGAGCCAGGCAGGGAGTGTGGGCACACACTCAGGAGGCTGAGGCAGGAGACTGCTGCGAGTTTGAGGCCAGCCTGGGCTACACAGTGAGTTCACGGCCAGCCTGAACTGCACACTGAGATTCTGTCTCACCAAACAAAGGCAGACAAGACAAGGGCCTGACAGGAAGAAGAGAACCAAGGACCAAGGACCTGGACAGACAGATTCAGAGAGAAACACAGAGAGCAGGTGAAGCTCAAAGACGGGCGCAGGCCGGGCCTCCAGGGCCAAGAGAATCAGCCGCGTGGTCCAGGAGGGGCCTGTATTTTCCCAGGCCCCGCGCCTGGTGCCAGCCCCCACCTGCTGGGCGCTGAGCCGAGAAGCAGCCTCTCTCCAGAGGTGGCCTGCAAGACACAGCTCCTCTGGAGCAAGTGGCCCTGCCGGAGGACGATTCGGTGATGTGTGACTGGAAGGGGCAGTGCCAAGGACACTGCCTGCGTTCCCAGAAGCGCAGGGTAGATGGGGCGCTGGGCACTCAGCTCCCCGCCCCGTGGCCCGCACTGTTTGGCAGGGAGCAGGGGGTGCCGATCACCACCTTCCAGGGAGGGCAAAGAGCTGCTTTCACCCGGGCGAAGGAAGAGGTGCCACCGGCCCAGTGCAGCCGTAAATGGGGCGAAGGTGGCTGGGTGTCTGCAGCAGCTGGCAGGTGGCTGCCAAGGACTGCGCCCAGAAGCTTGCTCCTCCCCGTCTTTTGCCTGGACCCCAGCAAAGCACAGCGGGCTCACCGAGCTGTCAGTCTGGGGAGACAGAGGCAGCTGGAACCTGTGGGGCAGGGGGTCACAGACGAAGGAGCAGAAATGTACACCTGGAGTCAGGCATGGCAGCACACACCTGTCATTCCAGTACTCAGAAGGCTGAGACAGGAGGATCTCGAGTTCAAACCCAAACTGGTCAACTTAGTAGCTTTGAAGCAATAAAAGGCCAAGCTTTTTCAAATATGATGAAAAGATTAGCTTTGAGATCCAAGAAGTAGTTGGACAAATCTGAAGTGGAATTTATACACGCACACGCATGCACACACACACATGCACACACGCACCAAATGCCAAAACCAATGCCAAATGCCAAAACCAAAGATCAAAATAAAATCATAAAAGCAGTCAGAGGAAAATAAAAACATTAGATACAGCAGAAAAAAATAAATACCGTTGGCGTCTCCTTAGAGACAGTGCAAGGCTGAAGCCAAGCAAACGGCAGCAGGGACTGAAGCAGAGGGAGGAGATAGGCGGCCATGAGGACCCCAGCTGTGTCCCCAGATGCACGGAAACAGCCAGGCATGGCCCGAGCTGCACCGACAGCAAACTGAGGTCGCTGGGGCCAGGGATGCAGCTCCGTGGCACAGCGCCTGCCTGACAAGTGTGAGGTCCTGAGTTCAACTCCTGATACCAAAACTAAATAAATAACAAATAAAAAACTGAGGTTACCAAGAAAGCAATGGAGCCCCGACCTGGGGGCAGAGGGTCGCACAGAGAGCAACAGTGTTGGCTTCTAAGCTGGATGGAGCCTGAGCGCCGTCCCCACTGACGCTGGTGAGGTAGCCAGGGAGGACTGGAGACCTGGACGGGGCAGCGGGAGGGCAGGGAGGCAGCCATCGCCCTCCTGGGGGCCGCCAAGAGCGCCAGGACAGGGAGCAGGCAGCCCGAGAGGCCCACACACGTGTCACGGCGTGGCAGAAAGAGGAGATGGGTGGAGGAGGTGCACTCGAAGGGATCAAACTGGTGACAGACACCAGGTCCCAGAGCCAAGAAGCCAGGGTCCACCGGGGAGCATGAAGCCAACTCCAGGCACCCCAGAGGGAGCCAGGGAGAGAGGGCTCGGCCTCGTCTGCGGAGAAGCAGGGGAAGCCTCCAAGGCCGCTCCCCAGAAACCCTGCTGCCCGGAAGACAGAGAAGAGACAGCTTTCATGCCAAAGCCACACTCGGGCAGGGCGTGGTGGTGTCCACCTGTCATCCCAGCACCCTGGGAGGCTGAAGCAGGAAGATCACGAGTCTGAGCCCAGCCTGTGGGACTTAGCAAGGCTGTACCTCAGCAAGTAGATGAATAAAAGTTAAAAGGCTGAGGACGCAGCTCAGTGTGAAGGCCCTGGGTTCAAGCTCCAGTTTAAAAAGAATACAGAAAGAGCAAGAGTGCTTTCTGGAACAGACCGAGGGGACTGAGAGGTCCTACTAGGTAAGAACGGCACGGGTCTCCTGGCGGGAGGAATACAAGACGGAACCCGGATCCAGACCAAACAATGACACAGACTTGGAGTCAGTGAAGTCAAACAAAATCGATTTTTATGTGCCCTGCTCTGAAAGCAGGTTTCCCCGACTACCCAGGGACACGGCCCCGCGAGGCCGCCCGTCTGCTCCGAGAGGGATGAGATGAGTCCCAGTCCCGTGGAGGGAGGCGGAGGGACCCCGCGGCCCCCAGCCCCCACGCTGACCTGGTGCCAGGCTGGGGTGTGGAGGTGCACACAGGCGACTTTGTAAACTGCAAACATTTTCACAATGGGCATCGCTCATCCAGTGGGGGAGGCAAAGCAGGAGAACAAGCGATGCTCTGGTCAGACCGGAAAAGGCAGGAAAAGAGGTGAAACGAGACAAAAAAGTACCGTGGGAGCAGACTCGTGCTACGGCGTCATGCCTGCATCCCCACTCACAGAAGGACAGTGGACAGGGGAGCAAGCCAGACGCCACCAGGAGGAGACAAAACCAGAAGGAGCAACTCTAGACGACGGCCCAACCTTGCAGACGTAGCACTGCCTGGAATCCCAGCAGAGGAGGCTGAGGCAGAAAGATCGCCAAGAATTCAAGGCCAGCCTGAGTTTTCATAAGTGACACAAGCCGACGCCCCGCCCCCGCCCGCGCTCCCTCCCTCTCTCCTTCCCTCCGCCTCCCTCCCTGGCCCGGTCCGGCCCATCCCCCTCCCTGCCGGCTCCCTACGGCCAGGACTGACGGGCGAACTCGAGGGCGGGCGGGCGGACACACGGAGGGCGGCGGGCACGCACGGCCCGGCCCGGCGCTCCAAGGCCCGCCCGGGAGGGCCGGGGCCGTGCTCAGAATTTTGATTTGGCTGCTACCTTGAAATACAAGCCCTAAAAATGCCAGCTTGTTTGGACTTCGAAGATGACCTGAATAAATGACAAGAATTAAAGGTATTTTGGTTTTCTCATTGTCCACTTGGCATATGCTTCTGGAATAATATTCACCATGGTTTTAGATGACCTCCCAAACTTAGAAGACATCTATACTTCCTTGTGTTCATCAACAGTAGAAGACTCAGAGATGGATTTTGACTCTGGACTAGAAGATGATGACACAAAAAATGACAATGCTTTGCAAGATTCCACAATTTTTGTGGCCTTCAAAGGAAATATAGATGATAAGGACTTCAAATGGAAATTGGATATCATATTAAAGAATGTCCCCAATTTATTACACATGGAATCCAGCAAGCTAAAGGTACAGAAAGTGGAGCCATGGAACAGTGTGCGTGTGACATTCAACATCCCCCGGGAAGCAGCTGAGCGGCTACGGATCCTGGCTCAGAGCAACAGCCAGCAGCTTCGGGATTTGGGGATTCTCTCCGTTCAGACTGAAGGTCTTTTTACTTTGCTATGTGCCCATTTTGACCAAAATACAACAGAATTTAGTGTGAAAAAAAAAAATAAGTGACACAAGCCCTCCGGGCTTCCACACGTTGATTTCCAAGAGGTACAGCCATCTGGCGCCCAGGAGCAGAACCACGCGGCCACCATGGGCCCTGCAGGCTGCAGCTCCCAGCGACGGCTATTGCTGGAGCCGCATCCACCCAGCCATCTGCTCTGACTTCCATCTGGAAATCCACTCACCCTGGGGGGAGTCAACTCCTCCCCATGCTCGCCCCACAGACCCGAGCTCTGAGGACACAGTGAATGGGACCTGGACAAAGGAGCCCTGCAGAGGCTAGAGGATGCTCCCCAGGGACACCGAGGCCAGCACTGCCCCTGGCTGACACGTCACAGAAGCAGGTCCACTCGTGATGTTCTTCTGTCACTTGCCGCTGAGGGACAGGAAGTCACACCGTCTTGTGGGCAACCCCGTCAGGCCCTCACTCGGGCTCCAAACCGTGGGCCACGGTCACACAGCCGTCTGAAATCGCTGTCTTGCTGCCTAGCACCCAGGGTAGACCTGGGGACTCCCAGAGGAAGGCACGGCAGCAGGGACGGCGTGGTCAGATGGGTCCCACGCAGCCCGCAGGTCAGCCTTGCACGCAACTCATGAAATGCAAATTAAAACCAGGACAAGACACCTAGCCCCACCCACGGGTTGGCAGAGGTTCAGGACGGGCTCACAGAAAGAGCCGGCAAAGCCGTCTAACAGCTGACCGCGTCCACACTGCCGGGAGGGCTGGGACGCACAGGATGCTCCAAACAGCAGGTGTGCACGTGCGTGTGCGTGCATGCGTGTCCATGCATGTGTGCTTACAGATGTGCACACATGTGTGCAATGGACACAGTACGCACATGTATAGCACAAGTTCACTCTAACTGCAGGTTATGCAAGGGTCATTGTCCTATTCTTCCAACTTTTCTGCTTGCTTGAAAATTCTCACCAGCTGGAGAAAATGATCTACAAGAAGGCAAAAGGCCGAGAAATCAAGGGAGGAGGTCCGGAGGGGAGGGACAGGGACATAAAAAGCATGCAGACATGTGACACACACACACCTACTCTCCACTGCAAATATGATCATTACACACTGCAAAAAGGTGCTGATAAAAATGTTATGATGTCTAAAAAATAAAAGAAAGCAAAAAGGCACGAAAAATAAACACAGAATCAGAGGACAAATAGAAAGTATGAGGTCAAGCGGACCTTCCGGCAACTTATTTGCCGTCACATTAAACAAACCGAGGCCAGCGCACTGCTCAGAGCCCAGGAGGCCGAGCAAGCGCGCATCACTGCAGCCCAGGGAGAGGGGAGCCAGCCCCAACCGTTCTGCGGGCGATGGGAGGAGGACAGCGGTCTCTGACAGCCACAACTGTCACACCACGCTGCAGAGGGGTGGTGTGACCACAGGGGCCCTGGCTGGCACCCACTGTGTGGCACCCACCAGAGGGCCTCAGTGCCTGGGCTGTCGGAACCAGCTCCGTGTGCCTGCCCACTTTGGAGAGGGGCCAGCAGACCTTGGAACTCACAACAGCTGCAGGCCAGCTGTATATCCCAGTCCAGGGTCAGGGCAAGGCAGAGCCAAGTCCAAGTCTGTGGGCGGTCAAGGAGCCAGCTTCCAGCCAGCGGGGAGCAGAGTTCAAGCCGGCAGGAGGCACACGGCGGCGCTGCAGGCTGAACAAATCAGATTTCAGCCTCACGGCCAGAAACCAGCCTGCACCTTGGTGCACCTAAAGGAGCACCTCGCTGGGATGGCCCACTCCCCGCCATGACCACAGCACGTGCGTACGGTTAAGGAGACAGACCGCGCTTCGTGTGGGTGCACGGCACGTGCAAGAACACACCTGAGGGGGCTGCAGGGATGTGGAGAAAAGCATGTAGTGCGGCATTTGTCATTAACAAAGGCGTCCGTGCAGGGAGAGACAGAGCAGCTGTGCTTAAAGGATGGCACCGAGCCAGGAGCCTGCCCATGCTTGTAATTCCAGCAGTGGGGAGGCTGAGGCAGACCGAGCCCAGGTTCAAGGCCACCCTGGGCTACATAATAAGTGTAAGTCCAGCCAGGAGCAGAGCAAGACCCTGTCTCAAAACAAAAAAGACCAAGTGTCCACAAATTGGAAGACTTGATGACGCTGTAACATGATCTGTGGAGTCTGCACCACGCAGCAGCGCTCCCCGTCCTCGGTGTGTGGGTGTGTGCGGAATTTGACAATCTGGCTCCAAAACGTCTGTGGAATCACAAAGAACTGACACGAGCCAAGACATTTCTTTCTTTCTTTGTTTCTTTGTTTCTTTCTTTTTTTTTTTTTTTTTTTTTTTTTTTTTTTTTTTGGCAGTACTGGGCATTAAACCCAGAGCCTTCACCCTAAACTGCATCCCCACCCACCCATTTTTTTTCCTTTTTTTGAGACAGAATCTTGCTAACTCACTGACTTTCCCTGGGCTAAAATTTGTGATCCTCCTGCCTCAGCCTCCCAGAGTTCTGTAATTACAGGCATTGGGACCATACCTAAACCCAAAACTGTCGCTCTCAAAAGAGGGAGGTGGAGGACTTGCCCACGAGATCTGGATTTGCTGCTGAGGTCCGGTGGGGGCTCACACACTTGCCTGGCGTGGGGACCCTGGGTTCCGCCTCCAGCCCTTCAAAATGGGCTCTTAAAATGGTACAGATAAAATGCCAAGCAGCAGACAGTGGGGCAGGGGCGCGGCCAGGCGGGACTCGTGTGCTTGCTGCACGACCCGACCCGGGAGACAGACAGACTTTGCAACCGCAGGACCGACTGTCCACAGAGGAGACAAACGCTGCTTCACATTGTGCCCCCAAAATCAGGAAAATCGGTCAATTAAATTCCAGCACCCAGAGGACTGAAGCCGTAAATATGAAGGATGAACTCACAAATCTTTGGAAAAAGAGGAGGGAGAGAATCTCACTCCTGAGAGGTATGGAGGCAGCAACCCTCACAGGACACAGCCAGGAAGGAAACCAGGAGGGGAGCCAGCACCAGGGAGCACAGCTTTCCGCTGTGGGCCCTGGGAGAGAAGCGGACCGCAGCTGGGAAGAGTTCCCCGCACAGAGCGTTGGCAGAGGCTCAACTAGGAAATCTGTGAGAATTTCTAACTATTCATGAAGGGAAAGAACAAAATAACTTAGCAGAAATTTTTTTTTATTTCAAATGTGGAAAATGCTTGAACAGCTACTTCACAAAAGAAAGAGGAAAATGAAAAAAATTAATCCAGGGCCAGGGATATAGCTGAGTGACACGGCGCTTGCCTGGCCAGCGCGAGGTTTGATTCTCTACACCTACAAAAAGAAAGAAATTCAGACAGGGTGTGGTGGTGCTTACCTATAGTCCCTGCCTTCTGGAGGCTGAGGCAGGAGCATACTGTGAGTTCGAGGCCACCTCAGATACATAGCCAGGTCTTGTCTCAATAAATAAATAAATACATAAAAAAATCAAAGAAAGAAAGAGGATTCAAATGGCAAACATAAGGCGGAGCCTCATCGGTGAGCAAGGGGGTGTAAATGAGGACCCCAGCAAACACCAGAGGCCGGCGCAGGGCGGCCTGGGCTGGGGCGCAGGGGTGCTGTAGAGCGTGTGCGGCCCGCGGTTTCATCGCCAGCATTGAGGAAAGAAGGGAAGGCAAAGAGAAGAGGGCGGGAGGAAGGGAGGGAAAGAGGAAGGACTCAAAGTTGACCAAGCCCAGCGCCGGAGGCTTGGCCCTTGACCGGGGGGCGTCCTGGCAGCCCCCAGCGCGTGCTCCAGGGGCACCGGCAGAGTCACCGCTCGGAGCTGGCCCACACCCCGCTGCTCGCCCTGGGCACCACTTGAGCACCAGCCCCTCCTGCTGGGCCTCAGAGAGGGACACGCATCCCCAGGCCCTGAGCGCGGGCCGAGGGCCAGGGGAGCTTGGGGAGCCTGCGGAGCCCCGTACAGGGTAGCAAACTGTCTGGGGGACCCCACTGGGGGCTGCAGGGTCCGCCCACCGGCAGCAGTCACCTCCATGTTACCTCAGGCCTCAGAGCCTCACGCTCCCCTCCTTACCCAAAAGGGACTTGTGTTTGCACCCCTCACCGCCAGAGCACACGTGCCTGGCAGGACACGTGGCTACAGCCCTGAAGGACAAGGTGGCCACAGCTGGCCACGTGTCAGGCTCTGTCCCCGAGCCACAGGCACTGACCCCATGCTAGGACCCAGTGCTCCTTGACCTCAGCTGACCAGGGTCATCCAGC